>SKCR01007485.1:0-55933 GCA_019454045.1 Zanthoxylum bungeanum | reverse complement strand
TTTATTTGTATTAATTATTGAATTGTGGAGTTGAAATGATAAATGGTTGATATCAGTGTTGTTGCACGCCTTGAGGAGAGAGGCGCATGAGGCGATGGCTGATGCGCATCACTCCGGTCGAGGCGAGGCGACGTCTAAGAGGCGCAGTGAGGCGTGCGCATCATGGTTTTTCGATTTTTTTAGTCAATTGTTTTTACTTTTTTCCAGTTCTGTTTCTTTTTTAATCTTTTTTCTTTTTTTTTTCCCATTTTCTTTATTTACGATTCTTTCTATTACATTTCTGTTTCTTTTTTTTCTTTTATAGTTCTATTTTATTTTTATTTTTTTTTTCTTTTTCTTAGTTCTGTTTCTTTCATTTTTTTCTATTTTCTTTATTTTCGATTCTTTCTTTTATATTTGGGTTTCTTTTTTTACCTTTATAGTTCTTCTTTTTTTATACTTTTTCCTACTTCATCTTTTTCTTCTTTTTTCTTTCATTTTCTTTATTTACAATTCATTCTTTTACATCTTTTTTATGATTATTTTTTTCAATTCTGTTTTTTTAATGTTGTTTTTCATTTTCTTGAACTTAAACTATGTATATTTTGTTAAGAATATGATGATATTTCTTCTGGCTAGATATTTTTTTAATTATGATTATTTTTATTATTTTCTTGAATTTGAAATTTTGAATTTGCATATTTTCTCAAGTATTATGAATTGGACAAGTAGAAGTAATATAAAAATAGACTATATGTCAAAATATTACTATCTATTTATTACTTTCTTACATTTACAAGTTAATGATACATATATTATAAATTTAAAATTATTATTAATAAACGTTCGCCTCGTGTCTGTGAGGCATGCGCCTCTCACCACTCACATCGCGCCTGGCTCTTCTAGCTCTGATAGCCTCGGTGCGTCTCTCGCCTTTAACAACGTTGGTTCATATTGATAGATATATGATTGTCGAGCTCCATCTCTTAAAATAAGAGAATTTGATTATTGGTCAATGTCAAAGTCTGTTTCGTTAAGCTAATCTGCTCTGCTCTCGACTCGGTGGTAGACCCCGTAGAATGATGTTTGACATTCAGGGAAAGGTTGTGACCTAGAATCCAAACTCATTTGGTTATGATCTTATTCGGATCAATTTATTATTGTGATTATTGAGGATATTCTGATAGATTCCAAGACTCGAATGAAAACACGAAATACACTTGGGGATTTTCTTTTGGACTTTGAGGATCCATCAACTGTATGCTAGGGAAAGGTGATTTATAGATGAAAAAAAGTCAAATTCATGTAACTTCTCGTTTTCCAAGAAAGTATTTTGGGGGACCCACTAAGCTTAGGCATGTACTTTGGGAAATGCCTCAGTGTGTGAAGAATGCAGGGTTCCTTGTATTGGCTGGTTACTATTGACATTTTATCAAGAACTTCTCCAAATGGTTATGCCATTGACAAGTGCATCGTTCATTTTCGTTCCCAATATTGACAAACCATACATAATCTTCATTTGTTTATGACAGTAGATTATATTATGCACTGTTGCATGATGACGAACATTTGGATAACTGAGGAAGAAGTACATATATGTTTCTCCATATGAGTACAACTCGCTTGTATCGAAAGACTAAACTTGGAGAGATTTCATTATCAAAGGTGCATCGGTCTAGATTCGCGATATATTTAGAAGTTACCAACGCTATATAGAGACTTTAATGAGGCAACACTGGTGATCAGAAAATGAAACATATTGTGACAGGGTATGTATCTCAATATGTGATTTTATCATCTGATGAAGTCTAAACACCAGGGATTAGCAGAGATGTCGAAGTCTTTTAAGTATTGTATAACAGTAGGACCCACTTATATGTGATCTTATATTTGGATTTGAGGTTCACATCCAGGTTTTTAGAAGAGTCGTAAGACGCTTTGGGATTGGAGTAGAATTGCAATATTGTCCTTTATCTTCATACAGATGGTCAGTGAGGGTATGTATCTTGATATGTGATTTTATCATCTGATGAAGTCTAAACACCAAGGATTAGCAGAGATGTCGAAGTCTTTTAAGTATTGTATAATAGGAGTAGGGCCCACTTATCTGTGATCTTATATTTGGATTTAAGGTTCACATTCAGGTTTTTAGAAGTCATAAGATGCTTTGGGATTGGAGTAGAATTTCAATAATGTCCTCTATCTTCATACAGATGGTCAGTGTGAAAATGATTGTGCAGATCCTTGAGTGATTCACTTGAGACTTTGTTATGAAATTCATAGCACTTTTCTTTTTTGTTGGGCCTAAATGGAAGATCGTGTTACTCATGTGCTAGTTTTGATTCAGGATGACTACTATGAGTATTCGAGTGATAATGAATCATTTGCAAACAACCTAGAGTTACCAAGGGATGTGCTATTTGAGAATGAAATTCCAAAAGTCTTGATTGGGATTACGATTTCATAAAGATTTTCTCCCTCTGAGGTGTTTTTTGATTCGGTGTTAAAGGCATGTTGGCCAGTCGTGTTCCAAACCCATTTATATTCATAGATGATGAGCCTAGTTGCGTGTGAACTACTCTTATCGCTATAGATGCCCTATGGATATGATATTTTTGGCAGTATTATACAAGAAATAACGTGTTTAGGACCAAGTGATTTGAAATTTTTGGTGCCAATAACAAAACTGTATGGTGTAAGGTTTGAGCTTGAGATCCATCCATGTTATACAGTCCAAAACGGAGAATATCATGCTAGTGGGTCGAGTTGTTAAAATGATCTCATGCATTCGGACTTAGAACTATATTGTTTGAGATATTCTCATCTATTTAACCTCCATGCAAGATGTCGTACCTTGACCTATTTAGTATTTTGAATTTCTTGATAAAATTCTTAAAATGAGGGAAGGTTGTAATAGCCCCAAAATTTTAAAAATGTATTATGGTCTTTTCATCAAAATACCCAGTCAAACTTAGTCCTTGTGCTAGCTTTGACTTTTTAAAAATTAGGACAAAATTGTAAAGATTTGAAAATTTCAAAGCTATTTTGTAAATATTTTATAGGCTAACTAAAGAATATCTGAAATTTGAGCTCAAATCATAATTTTTTAAAACTTTAGGGGGCTCGATGATCTTTTTCAGGGGTTGGCACATGGTCCACTAAATGCATGACACTTGACCCATTAAACGCGTGACACGTGTCCCATATTTGTCTACATATTACTTTTCCCCACACACATGAGTTGCCGCCTGTTTCACCGCCGTAGCAGCGTCAATGCTCATCGTCCTCCGTCACTTATTGGCCCATTGGGTAGCCCTCAGCATCGCCTTTCCTACGGTGAGAACACCGAAGCCTTGCCGAAAATGTTATGGCCACCCAAAGTTCACGCTAAAACTAGAGAAAATTGCTCTGTTCGCGGCCTTCTAATCATTATTTTTTGACACCTCTGGAGCGAGCTCCTTTCTTGTAGAGACCTTTCTGATGCCATCGACCATACCTCGCTCTGACACCGTCTGAGAAATTTCATTTGTAACAGTAGAAGGTAATAATCTTTTGGCTAGAATTCGAAATCGGGCCATTGGATCAACAAACTAGATGCATCAGCCTGTCGTCGATACGAACATTTTAGTATACATATGAGCTGTTGAAAGTCTTCGATTATCAGGTCCGATTTTCAAAACAGATGTGCATTCCTTGGAAACCATGTCAAGCGAATCCCGAATCAGAACGACACATAAATCGCTCATAGCAGAACATTTTGGAATGTACAATAGTGTTTTGGGCAGAGCTTGATCTTGAGGCTTCTGGTGTGCTGAGTTGAACATGTTACACGATAATAAACTCGAACTTTGACTTTCTTGTATTCAAGTTTATATCGAGTTTTTACACGTAATAATTTGATGAATTTGAATAATTTATTTGTATTAATTATTGAATCTGGTCTAGACTCGTGGTATATTTAGAAGTTACCATGCCAAAATTTTAACAGCATCAAAGGCTTATGGAGATTGGCTTTCCCTGTCTATTGTTAGTTGCATCGTGGCTCAGGAGGGATGTTACAATGTTATACGACATTGACTGGGGGATTCCTTCCATTTAATCCTAAAATTTGGCTATTACCGGCCGGAGGTGTTCCTCCACGGGGTACCCTCAAGACGGGCATCCCTCGCGATGGCATGCCATTACTTGGCCCAGCACTCTGACCTTCAATCACCAATCGCACATTACATTGATCGTGATTTTGGTCATTATTACCCCTAAATTCAATGCGCTATGAGGCACAATATTTCCAAGTGGGAAAGTACAAATGCCTATACATTTGGCCATTAGGTCGCTTATCACACCCATATATTTGGCCATATTTTCATAATGCAAGTTACTCGTTGAAATAAACTTATCCATATTATGATTATTTGAAATCTAACATGTTCAACCACATCTTGAGTGAAATGGCCAAGAAAAGACCACGTCACATTAGGGTTGAGCTCCCTCATGGTCTCATAGTAACTTCATTATGTCAAGCCCTCACAGTATTCCACTATAGTAAGGACGTAATTTTGGTTGGTTTACTCCAATCCCATTTTTTTATACTTGATCCAGTTTGAGTGTTCTTTTTCGGAAGCATATTAATTCTTTCTTACTAATCCTCCCACTATGGTCGCCAAAAATTATTCGCAAATAATTTGGTTGTAAACAAAGATCGTGTAAGGATCAAATTTCTTGAAACAAAGTCCCAAAAAAGAGTGTTTGATTTAATTGAGAAATTCCCCCAAGGAACGTAAGCAAATAATTCTTCATGTTTTACTCACCCTCAATCGTTATATCGCGTTTACATAATTGTTTCTCGATCTGATTGTTGCCTGGCCAATTGGACGATTTTGTTGCCTGGTCGGTTGAGTGAATAAGTTGTTTCGGCGATTTCTATTGCAGGGTGATTTATCCTATATTCTATAACTCATTGTTCCTTCATTTGCCACCTGTAATAATTGCTACAGTCGTGCTTCAATTGGTTTACAACCTATGGTAATTGTTGGGTTGAACTCCTCAATATGACTTGGCACCTATGATAACTGCTAGGAACGTGTGTTAATTTTCCTATGTTTTACTCTCCCTCAACCGTTATATCACGTTTACGTAACTACTCCTCAGTTTGATTGTTATCTGCCCAATTGGATGATTTGATTGCCTAGCCGATTGAGTGATTCGATTATTTGGGCGATTTCCATTGCTTCTCTCATTTGGACGAGTTTCTCCTATGAATTATTGTGTCACGTCACCTGTCTTAATTGAACGATGCTACCTTTTTGTGTTCATTCTGACATATCTAGCCTTCCTAATTTTTAGCCGTCTAACACATTGAAATCTATTCATTAGGAGTGAGCATCGGTTCCGAGTAGAACCGGAACCGGTTGGAATCGGACCAATTTTCCCGGTTTGGAACCGGAACCAGTTGTAATCGGGTAGGTTCTGGTTCCAAATATGAAGGAACCGATTTTATCCGGGTAGGTTTCGGTTCCAAAATAGTCGGAACCGGAATCGGACCATGGAATCGATTTATATGAACATAAATTTTAAACATTTGGCGTTCATTATTTAATTGTACAAATTTTAAAGAGTTGCAGTTCATATAGCAATATTTTAGTGCTTCTATCAAGTATATATAGAATGTATGTGTGTGTGTGTTAAACAGAGACGCTTAAAATTAGAAAATGAGCTCATTGCAAACAAAAAGCTGCTATAATTTAAAACTACCACAACTAGGGGAAAAATAATCAATCAATAAACAAAATTTTCCTTTACTCCATTTTGTTTTGCCACAATTTTGTTTTAACAAAAAAAGCATCTTCTTAATCTAATTCGAAATATTCCAACACAGCAGAATTCGACTCTAAAATTATATGTATTTATTTTTTATCTTTTCATTTTCTGAAAATCTATATATAACTAATGATATCAATAATCAAATATTTTGAAAGAAAATAGTGGGCTATTGTATAACCTTTCGTTCTTGAGCTTCCGCACTCCAATTTGGTCCCTATTTTTTCCTACATACTCGTATCGGAATGTAGTTTTCATTAAAATATTTTAAAATAGGATAATTCGGAACCGGACCGGAACCGGATTGGAACCGAATAATAGGGTACCCTATTTAATTGGGTAGGTTCTGGTTCCACTTAGTGCGGAACCGAATTTTTCCGGGTAGGTTCCGGTTCCATGCGGAACCGGAACCGAAATCGGTTTTGCTCACCCCTACTATTCATCATTTAACTACATTCAAATCTATTCAATGTTCGAAAAAAACATAAACCACCAATTCAGACATTTCAATTCTCTCAAGTGTTTAAGAAAAAAAAACAAACAAACACCATCTTAACATTTGACATATTTTGACATTTCTGAATTTAATAACTTCTGTTACTTTAAAGGATGGTTAAATGTAAATTTTCCTAAAATTTTTGTTCAAATACCTCAGTTGATTGCTCTTATCAGTAACCTCCTTGCTCAAACTCGTGTGCTTGCTATTCTCCAACTGTGATGAGTCATGGTATTAATTGCAAGTCCAAAAGTGTGATTTTAATTTGTTCAGCATGAAATTCAGGAAAACACACATTATATAAAAACAATTTTTTTTTTTTTTACAAAAACGTAGGATCGCGCTAATTAACTTTTGAACCTCTATTTCTCTAAGATTCTCGAAAATCACTTGATCAAAGCCTAAGATCCACAGTACATAAACACAAAATAACAAAATAAAGATGATGATTATACCTAATGTGGAAGCCAGATTAGGTTACCTGGAGTTCAAGAGATGGTTGATTGAGTTTGCCGATATTACTAGAGTGCACATTGTACCTTGCAAGTATATCCTTCATGCTTCACAACACAATTCAGACTAATGCATTAGCTGGGAAATTAATCCTATTTATACCAATATAAATTACAAACTATGTAGCTAACACTTGAAAATTAGCTAAATAATAAAAACCAAAATAAGAAACAAAATTTAACATAAACAACATCTCCAGGAGGTTTTACGAGATAAATAATCTAAAATAAGTATTTTAACTTCTTCACCTTTGATTGCATTTCTCATTACGGTATGAAAGTAAGCATCGTGTCAATAATTCGCTATAGTAAGGTAGCATAAGTTTTCATGAACATCTGTGGGTAAAATTTACTTAATTTTTAAAGAATAATTGGTTAATGAAGTATTTATCACACACTTTAACACATTTACATTCGTGATCTCTTAGAGGCTATCAGAATTACTATAAAGGTTTTACTTCTATACTAGGTATGATAATCCATTTGAGTTTCTTAAGAGAGAATGAGAAATGTATTAACAATCCTGGATTTACAGCTTGGATGAACAATGTGGGTTGCTTATGACACAATCAAGTTGGAAGATTTTTTTAACAAGTTAAGATTATGAATACTTTCTGCTTTGTTGCATCACTGGAAAGACAATAAGAATCAAAGATAATGTATGAAGATAATTAATATTTTCTGCTTTTTGCATCACTCGAAAAATGATAAGAATCAAAGTAAATATAAATATAAAGATAATTAATTACCAAGAGTGATTGTCGCAATTTTTAACAATCAATTCAAAGATTGATTGCTAATCAATATTAAAATTGATAGAAAAAAATTAATTGACACACAATCTTTATAATATTTCCTTTTTTCATATAATTTCAATATTAGTACAAATTGAACCTTTATGTTTATGAATCAATAAAAGTGAATCACTATATAAAGTTTCTCAAAACAGATTATGGCAAAATACCCAAATGATTTGTTAACAAAGCCTTTCAATCTTAAACTGTTGACAAATTTCAAGACTGTTGGGATCTTCTTTATAGCCCTTCAGTTTATCCAGCTTGAATGGGCTGATAAGAATAAAGATTATTAGAAGGCAAGAGGCTAGCTTTGTGGGATTAATTTTCTTTCAAATATGGCTACAAAATCAACAAAAACTACTAACAACTTAAGTGAAACAACCAGTAGCCCAGTGGTCTCATGCTCTTAAATAAATTTAGGGGTGTGAGTTCGAGTCCCTATAAAGACTCATGGGTTTGTGAGGCCTTGTTGTTTGTAGGACAAAATTAAGAGATCAAAAGTAATGCACCACTCAAGTCTTTCTAAACTCAACTTAATTCAAGGACTTGAATGCAACAAATTTAGATTTGAAAGAACATAAGCAGAAACTTCTAGCCTTTGAGTTTCTTTCTACAAACAAGAAGAACAAATAAAAAAAACACCCTTTATATTATAAATGCAAACTAAATTCCTCTCTAATTTTACTCTTCAAGCATAGCTCAAATAAGAGAACAATGGCAATTCACCACCAATAAAGATTCTAAAAGCGAAGTCACTCCAAAAATAATCAAAATATATGATTCATGCACGTACAATGAATGAATTCATGTACTCATAGAAAGGTATTTTAATTCCAGTTGAGGCAAGAATAATAAGAATGCAAGTATGCATAACAAAATTTGAACATAAAGTTGTATTATAATTAATATCGATTTAAATTCTATGCCACATCAGTTGAGATATGGATAATGTTATACAAGAATAAGATCTCCATTTTTTTTAAAATTCTATAAACCAATATCGATTTAAAGACTCAATCTCACCCCACAACATTTAGGTCCTTAAAAGAGAACAAAGCCATGCAAGTTCAGTATTTTAATTTCTCAAAACCAATATAGAGACTAGAGTTTATGTATGAGTGGTAATAATCATTCTATATACTTATTTATCCTAACTTATGTGACATTAACCGATTAAATATTAAACTTGCTCAACTTTTGAAATATTTAATGTATATACACAAATGTTCAACAAACTAGTGGGAGAATTTTAGCTTTGGCTTACTTTAGGTTGTTACAAGGTTCTTGTCCAAATTCATACCAACATAATCATGTCTAGTATATATAGTTAATTAAAATCCTAAATTAATCGTATATCATAGCTTCTCACTATGCAGCTACTTGGAACTTTTGTCTTATCGTGTACTACTGACCAAATTTTCTTTGATTGAACGAGGTCTTCAATTACCGTACCTGAGATGGATCTAGAAGCGACAAGACTTGGCCAACCTAGAAAAATTTATCGTTCGATCTTTAGATCCAAGTAATGGAGTTTTTTTTGGTTAAGAGACCTCTTTGATAAACAAAGTTTATTCTATAAATTAGGTGTTGATTTTGTAGCTTATTTGATTGTTTATTTGACTCCCTTATTTAGGGTTATCTTAGTTTTGTATCTTGACCATTTTAGTTTTAGTTAATGCAATTATTCTTCAAAAAAGCTTTTGTTTTGGAATTTCACAAACTACATATACTGAAGTTAAGATCTCTCATCTTCCCACTACATATATCTTAATTTATAGTTCTCTTTTATTCTCTCTATACAATCTCACGTCACAAGTGTCCTATTTCCTCCTCATCCAACTTTCGTTTCTTATATTGTAAAAGAAAACAAAAAAAATTAAGTTTTTTTATAACAATACTAACTGTGAAAATATTGGCCTCTAAGAATTCATATTTGAAGAAAATATTAAAAACTCGTTATATCGACCAAAACTTTAAATTCTTAAAATTTTTACATAAATATAAACTAATTCCCTCCTAACCCTCGGAGTTTATAAATTTTACAAATCTAACCAACTAGCGAATACACTAGACACCAACTAAATAACCTATTATTATTATTATTAGCTATAAAAGCTTAAAAAAGGATTGATCCCCTTAATCCTACGATAAATGATTATTTCTTCTCATTTGGTGGGAATTCTTTAATGATAAGTTTGGTTCGATGCATGTAAGACTTTTGATGACACACCAACCTTAAATCTTCTGATAACTCTCACTACCTTTTAAGAAGTTAGGAATTCATTAATGATAAGTTTGGTTCAATACATATAAGATTTTTGATCACGCACAAACCTTATATCTTTCTATAACCTTCACTACCTTCTAAGAAATTATGATCCATTATGTATCTATTGATTATCTACTTAATTTATTTTATGGTTATTTGTCTATAAATGGAGGGGTCACATTCTTATTTGTACACACTTGATAATATATTTTATTTCTTCAAGATTTTTTCTTTTTTCTTTTTAATCTAAAATGCTCTGATATTTTATTCTTCTTACAAAATTTTATATATAATTCCAATTCGCTTGGCAAACTCTTATAGCTTATGATGCTTGCACCCGTTTATATATATTTCCATGAGCTCTTCTGCAGAGGCACCTGAATTTTCTATGTGATAGGTGTTTACTTCTTCGGAATTTTTTTGGGTAGTAACTCATGCTTGTATTCTTATGAATTCCAACTCATCCATTAGATAATCTTTAGTTTTTTTCTATATTAGTTACTTGTGAAGTTTTTTTGTGCCAAAATGAATGGTTTTCACCGATTACATAATTATTCTAGTGATTGATGTAAATTCCACATTATTTTAATTTTTGACTTTGTAGGAAGAAGTTTTGATGAAAATTGAAAAGTAATAATCATCCATTCGATGCAATATTATGGGAACATCAATTTATATGATAGAGTCTGTATAGTTTGTATGCGCAATTTTAATATTATCAAAAGGTTCATTAAATGGTATGAAATTTAGAATTTTTATCTTATTTTTATTGAATAATATTATTAACATCACTTCTATCTTTTATTAGTCTTCATATTCATCTTTATTATCAAGATTTAATAGTGATTCATCATCTTCAAATTTTATATTTTAATGAAGTAGGAATTTAAGTAAGAAAAATAAATTATTTATTAATAAAATTAAAATCCACTTAATGACATAGTTTATTCAATGCACGGGTCTCCAAACTAATTAAGTTAATAATGTAATATATATAGATCAAACTTTATTAACTCATTTTTTTTACCAAACATATGCTAGATAGCATGTTTATTATTTTATTAATGAAGTGATTATTTTATTAATATATACAAACATTTCTTTTAATTGTAGAATTTAAAATCGGTTCAAATTGCTTCACGATGAAAACTTTATGTCACAAAAACACTATTTATATGTTCTGTGGAGCATTGCATTTTATTAACTATATATCTCTGTCCAACTAATGTATTTAAAAATTAAATTAAATTTTAACATAAAATAGTACATTAATTTTACGTTTCAACACTTTAACCTATCTCGTTGGCCTGTTATTGTTTCTCACTGTTGAAAGATTATTCACTGTTTATTCATTTATTCTATTTTTTAAAAAAATACATAAATTTACATTAAGACAACATTAAAAAACAGACTTGACATTTAACAAGAAATAATAAGAATTTTATTCCTACATTAATAATAAACTTAAAAGAGGAAAATCATCCTTCCACGGAACAGATCATTAAATAGATATATATATATATATATATATATATTGAAGCAATAATATTAATTATCATTATTTACTTGCTTAATTAATATTGCATGATAATAAAAAAATAAAAAGTTAATTATGAAGGGTCCATGATGGAACTTCCATAAAAGGATTTGTAATCAAATTAATTCTAAAAAGCTTATAACGGTTGAGGTTTTGTGAAACCTAAGAGTATGAAACCTGAAACATTAATGAAATAATGCAAAGGATTTTTTCTTAAAAATAAATAAATAAAATACCTGGAGCTAGAGTTCTCAAAGAGCTTGCCAGTGGCAGAGAAAATGATAACAGCAACCTCAGCATCACAAAGAACAGAAAGCTCTTCAGCTTTCTTGAAAAGCCCTCGCCTTCTCTTTGAGAATGTCACTTGCCTTGCCGTTATGTTATCAATCTTCCTGATCTTGATCTTCTCTCTTGCCATAACTACTAATTATTTAAGCTAATACATCAATAATTAAATGCCCCCACAATTTAAACCAAAAAAAAAAGAAACCCTAGTGAGATCAAACCCATTTCAGATCCAGGTGAAAAAACCCAGAAAAATATTTTAAAAAAATACGCATGAAGTCTCATGAACATGATAACGAGATTACAAAAGAATGAATGATTTTTTTTTAATTTTTTTAATTTTTTTTAATTTTTTTAGAATTTACCTTATTGAGAGCAGCGGTTTGGAACTGAACACAGCAACCAAAAGCCACAATACAGAAAGTAGAAAGAGAGAGACTTAGATTTTGTGTTCAAAAAGGAAAGGTCACCCTCCCTTTTATAGACCAACAGTATCTTTTAATCACATTTTTTTTCAATTAATTAGCTTCAATTTGTAAATTTTTTTTTAAAAAAAAATACATTAGGTTAATATAGGAGAACAGTAAATTTGATAGTCCGATTGTAATTAGGATAACTTCAATTTAATAACTCGGAAAACACATTAAATTAAAGAAATACAAATTTTGTTATATTAAAAAATAAATAATATTACATAAAAAAAATATAAATTAAAAAAATAAATCCTTACCAACTTGAAATTTATTTTTATTAATAATTTATTAAAGTAATTTTTGTGGAGCATCGCTTTCCGTACAAAAAACTCAGCCAAATGCTCAATGCTGCCACAAGCTGATAATGCATTGGAAAATGCAATAATGACTTGTACCTTCTATTTTCAGCATCTGTTCCTCTCACTTCATTTCATTGCCATCAAATAAAAATCCCATCAACCCAGGAGATATTTTTCTTAACTATTTTCTACTCTCTTTTTTCCACCTAAATTAAACATAAATAGATTTTTGTCTTGTCAAGAATATACGACAATAGAAAAACTCCTTTATCTATTTGTTTGTTTGTTTATATTGTTGATTATACCATATGGCTTTATTTCTTGTATTTATGGCCGCTACTTTGTATCTTTCGGTATCAGTCCACATTTAATTAATAAAATCAATAATAAATTAATATAATATTTTAATAATAATAAAATATAAATATTAAATTATAAGTACAATGGTCAATCACTAATAGGAAAACACATTTTTATGACAGTTTTAAAACTGTCATAGAATCTCAGTTTCATTTTTTATGACGGTTTTTTGTGTATTATAAATTTTATGATATATTTTTCTGTTACATAAATACCATCAATATATGACGCATAAATATTATAAAATTTTGATTTTATAACATATATATCATTGAAAATAAAATATATTATGACAAATATTATGTAGTATTAGAAAGGAGAAGTCTGACATATTCGATTTAGTCGGATCATGTTGAGAAGTCTACCTTTTATATTCCTTATAAGAGCGTTCTCCTCCATCCACTGATCATTTATTGAGTAGAATTTCTTCTAAAATCGCTCCTATTACTCCGTATTGGATATGGACCAATAGAAAATCAAACTTTAATTAGATTAGACTTTGGTATCGTCATATGTACGTTAGACTGACGCAGCGGGATAAACTCTTGTCTCGAGGGCAATAGTATAGAAGGAATGTAAAGTTCAAATAAATTAAATACCTTCTGTTGACGGGTGATTTTCGTTCCAGAGGCAGTTTTGGGATAACGCTCCCGGGATAATCCTCGTTCAACCGTGAATTTGTTTGGTTATGGGGGACCAAAAGCAAATTTAGCAAAAGACAAGATAAACACAAAATTGACAAGAGGGTTTTACGTGATTCGGCGGGGGTGATCCCAACCTACGTCCACGGGCACAAAATGGGGTGTTACTTTTATTATCAAACTGAGCTCGGCTTGGTCAAATGCTACCGACCTGTTTGCCTTCCTTGGGTTTTCTACAAAGAATACTTTTTTTTTTATGAGACTTATTTCAACCCACCTATACAAATGAGACTAACATCCCTTTATATACTAAGAGAAATACACATTGTTCCCATATCTTTATGACGTCAGCCACGTGAATCTCCGGATGATTGACGAGCTCTCTGCCCCAACTGCCTCGCCGAAAGCGAGTCTGCCATCTGACTCTCTGTCACATCACTATGTTTTCTACACTGCTACACTTCACCATTATGATGTCAGCCTGTAAAGATCTCTCAAACGATTGTACATATCAGAGGGAAAAGTCCAAACTACCCTGATCACATGTCGGGCTTCATGAGCACGGCCAAACCGTGTGTTGAACTACCCCAACTACTCCTGACCTGACCCAAAATATCTAAGCTCAACATCCCGATCCAGGAGGAAAAGTAGAACTGAACCGAGCTATCAGGCTAAAGTGGTCGGTCTCAGCTCCGATGTTGTCGGCCTCAGAGACTTGCATCATGTTGTGTCCTCTGGTCGGCCATATCCGGAAAACCGGGTCCGAACAACATGTCTGGCCGAGGAGTAACCAATACCTTCTGAACAACATGTCTGGCCGAGGAGTAACCAATGTCTGTGCACGTTGCCATCCAATTCTGCAAAGGGGAGCTCTCGGAAGACGAAGCTGTGGCCCTACTCGCCCCTCCTCCGGAGCAGATTCAAGATCCCGAACTCATATCTGTCGTGCCCATGACCCAGTTCCCGAGGAGATACAGCCTGAGGCTCCTGCCCCTACCTCCAAAGCGCCTGGAACAGAGGTCGAAGCTCCTCCTGCCCAAACTGAAACTGACATCCCTTCTGTCGAGAAAGTACCAGAGATGTTGTCACTTGGACCCGATCAAGAAGAACCGGTTGCCCCTGTGCGGGCTGATGAATGGGGGTGACCCCAAGGGGCCCTGTGTAACAAACAATGTACTTATGTTTTGTAATAACATTTACACTTTCCTTTCTCATGTTTATCTCTGAATGCTTCATTTCATGTCTTACATACTTAGCATAACTCCCACTTTTAACTTGCTAACTTTCTCTTTCGAATCTGAATGTGAGAAGAAGTTCTTATCCCGATCAATTTGGATCTGGCCATGAGGGGAATACTCTGTTCCCGAGCCAATGATAATCCACTCGGTGGGACGTAACCCGACCCCGAGGTAGCAAGAGACTTGGCTCTGAGGGAATGTTACATTCCTGGACCAATGGAAAGCCGGCCATGAGGGAGATGCTCTGACTCCATATCGATGATAATCCGCTCGGTGGGACGTGACTCGACCCCGAGGTAGTAGATCACTTGGCTCCGAGGGAATGCTACCTCCCCGGACCAATAGGAAGCCGGCCATGAGGGAGATGCTCCGACCCCATGTCGATGATAAGTCTCTCGGTGGGACGTAACCCAACCCCGAGGTAGTAGAACACTTGGCTTCGAGGGAATGTTACCTCCCCAGACCAATAGGAAGCCGGCCATGGGGGAGATGATTTGATCCCGTGCCGATGATAAGTCTCTCGGTGGAACGAACCCAGCCCCGAGCTGGTGGAACAGATAGCCTCGGAGGAACGAATTCAGCCCCGAGTTGATGGAACAGATGAGACTTAATCGCGAGTGAAGAAATTTCAACCTCCGAGGCTCCGCGTATCCCAGCGTAGGCGTCCCTTTGCCGGACATGAGTAAAAACAAAAGGTGGAAACATGACAAGGTTAGCACACCGGAGGTGACTTAACACATACTCCACACAGACCCGAAAAGATAACAACTCGGGGGCCCCGAGGTAGCGTCCTGCCTGGCGCCTCCCAAAACACAATTATGAACCTTACAATTCAGCGTCTCGGCTAGCCAGGCTACGGATCGGTGAGCGGCCAATGCCATGAGGGCAGAAACCTCCCCATGATGGGTGGCTCTGGAGTCTGCAAACGCTATGAGGGCAGAAACCTCCCCATGCTATGCTTCTCCTGATCCGAGGCAGTTAGGCAGATAACTCACGGGGGAAGAAACCTCCCCGTGTTCGCCATCCCGATGGTTTGGCTCGGTTAGGCAGATAACTCACGGGGGAAGAAACCTCCCCGTGTTTGTCATCCTGATGGTGTTTTTCAACGGGACTCACCAGCCAACTCGCAGGGGAAGAATCCTCTATGGGTTCGGTTTACCATAGGTCACAAGGGTCATGGAGGCCATTCAGCCATCCCCATGCCATGTGTCTGGTGGTTCTCAATGGGATTCACCAGCCGACTCGCAGGGGAATAAACCTCAATTGGTCCGGTTTACCCGAGATATTCCTCAAAAATGCGAGTCATGGGGTAGTAACGCTCCGACCTCAGGGGGTTTGATAAGGACACCCGTGGTTGGCGTGCCATGAGAGGTTCATGTTTTTCCCACATGTACTACATCCCTTAATGCGTTCTGGATCCTCAAAGATGAAATGAGCTAGGTTGGAACACTTCCACCCGGGGGTTTGATAATGACACCCGGGATTGACGTGCCACGGGCTTGGTGCCCTTCCCAGCTACTGAGCACCCATTCGCATCGAGCACATCCCAGGAATATTGAACATGACTTTCACATTCGATTAATAAACAAGTAAAGTAGACAAGCTTTTAATTTAAATGAGAAAGTGTTATTCATATTCGAGAGACCTACTGTTATTCTTACAACTCTTTGCGAGTCATTTTAAGAGAGGTTTTTACAATAGGTTTTCTGGTTCTTGTCTTGCAGTCCGACACATCTTCTAGTCTGAACTTGATTATGAAATCCCAGACCATGTTGACATGATTCCCCCAAACTGAGCCTTCTAAAATCATTTCTGAGAAAATCAAGGGTCTGATCTGGACCTTCTGTTCTGACACCTAATGGCCCGCCCCGTGGGCTTTTTCTCATTTCCCATCATTCGGGGTGGCCACCGCATTGATCGAATGAGGCACTCATGGGTCCCGATCTCATGCCCATGGTCGGCTAGTTCGTCTGCCACTTGAAGAGGAACATCGAGGCTGAGAAGCCACTGATCTGGCAGGTCTAACAACTGCCACAACTCCTTTAGGATGAGCATGTTCGTGCGCAAGGGGTAGTGTGCAGAGTCTGCTAGCCCCAAGCGTTAGATTCCATTATACTGCTCAGCCCTAATGAGTGATCGTTGGCCACCTATTTTGCATTCCATTCTACAGCTCAATGAAGAGAGCTACTGCTGCGCTAACTGCTTGGGCACTCTTTTCCCCGTCTTTACCATTATCGTCAACCTTCATTCTTTTTACGAACCCCTTCCTCTTTCCACTCTGACCAGCTTTCGTCCGTTCCCTTTCTATTTCATCCAGTCTTTCCTTCATTTTCTCCATCCACTCTACTGTTGAACTCTCTGACGATCCATGGTTTCCGCCTTCTGCCATTGTCTTACTACGCAAGCTGTTTTTTGCCCTTTCCCCACAGACGGCGCCAACTATTGACAGGTGATTTTCATTCCAGTGGCAGTTTTGGGATAACGCTCCCAGGAAAATCCTCGTTCAACCGTGAATTATTTGGTTATGGGGGACCAAAAGTAAATTTAGCAAAAGACAAGATAAACACAAAATTGACAAGAGGGTTTTACGTGGTTCGATGGGGTGATCCCAACCTACGTCCACGGGCACAAAGTGGGGTGTTACTTTTATTATCAAACCGAGCTCGGCCGACCTCTTTAAAGGGTGGTCAAATGCTACCGAGCTGTTTGCATTCCTTGTGTTTTCTACAAAAAATATTTTTTTATGAGACTTATTTCAACCCACCTATACAAATGAGACTACCATCCTTTTATATACTAAGAGAAATACACACTGTTCCCATATCTTTATGATGTCAGTCACGTAAATCTCCGGCTGATTGACGGGCTCTCTGCCCCAACTGCCTCGCCGAAAGTGAGCCTGCCATCTGACTCTCTGTCACATCACTTTGTTTTCTACACTGCTACACTTCACCATTATGATGCCAGCATGTAATGATCTCTCAAACGGTGGTACATATCAGAGGGAAAAGTCCAAACTACCATGATCACATGTCGAGCTTCATGAGCACGGCCAAACCATGTGTCGAACTACCCCAACTACTCCCGACCTGACCCAAAATATCCGAGCTCATCATCCCGATCCAGGAGGAAAAGTAGAACTGAACCGAGCTACCGGGTTAAAGTGGTCGTTCTCAGCTCCGATGTTGTCGGCCTCTAAGACCTGCATCATGCTGTGTCCTATGGTCGGCCATATCCGGGAAACCGGGTTCGAGGTTTCCAATACACCATGCCTGGCTAAGGAGTAACCAATACCATCTGAACACTCGTCTCTCCAAAATGAGAAATTTCATCTCTATCATTGTCGTACTGTTCAAATACTTTGTCACAAAAAAAACACTATCAATACCTTTATTGAACACACTCCATAGGTTGAGTAGGGAATCAAGACTTTTTGATTCTTGTATTTGATACAGGAAAAGAATATTAGTGTTCTCTTATTGGTATAGACTTATCCTAATACCTATATAGATACGATATTGGACTTCGATTTCGCGAAATTGTAGGACACCATGAAATCAGAGTTAGATTTAATTTCACATCCTGAGGGAATTGTTTCAGTGAATTTGTAAATTATTCAATAATAAACGTGAATGGCTCATTTGGAGGATTAAAGTTACACTTAGTGATATGGTGTCGGCTTTAGTAAAATCTTTTCATTAACTAAAGTCTATTGGGATTTCATTGGCGATCAAGAGATTTGACAGATGGAAATAAAATGGATTTTTTTAAGAAATAGATATAAAATAGCTAAAGAGTTTTGTATTTAATCAGAACTCGCGTATGGTTTACGAGTTTCACGAAAATAGAATATTCATTTCAATGGATTAATTAGATTTACTAATTTTCTCGAAAACTAAGTAAAACCATGTGTTCATAAGAAAATTAATGGGGGTATGATAGTATTCTTAAAAATTTATAGGATTTCCATCTTGTTCATTATATATTATGTAAGGATGTGCTAGGACATCATAGCCTCCAAGTAATTCTCCATAAACAACTTGGATCAAGCTTCTTGTGTCTTCGGCAAAAACTCTGTTAAGATAGAGGAAGCTGATTGGGGTATCCCAGTCGAAATACATAGATAGGATCCAAGAATAATTAATTAATTGTATGTCAATTAATATATCATTCTGATACGTATAGGGTCTGATAGATTACGTGGTTATTGTAACTAGTAAATACCAGTACAATCTGGGTACGACCATTGGATGGGTGGAAAACATGGCATGAAGTATCTTTTGCATACAAGGATAAGTTTTATGTTTTATGGAAATAATGACATGTGAATTTCCATTCCTAATCAAATCTAGGTGGTAGATGTTGGGGTTTTCGTTGTGAATCGCTATTTAGGCGAAATCGTAATTTTAAAATTTAATTTTTTAAATAAATTATTCGGTATCATATACCAATAATTAATTCATATTTAACCTAATTTATTTTTCAAAATCGAATTACGACATGAAAATAAAATTCAGAAATATGACAAAGTTTTACGAAATGATTTTGTATGGATTCACACAAAACACATGATCGGTCATACCGGCCACTCGGACCTCGAACAGTGCTGATTTGGTCGCATGCAAAAATGGCCGAACAGCCCTTAAATGGAAATAATGACATGTGAATTTCCATTCCTAATCAAATCTAGGTGGTAGATGTTGGGGTTTTCGTTGCGAATCACGATTTAGGCGAAATCGTAATTTTAAAATTTAATTTTTTAAATAAATTATTCGGTATAATATACCAATAATTAATTCATATTTCACCTAATTCATTTTTCAAAATCGAATTACGACATCAAAATAAAATTCAGAAATATTACAAAGTCTTACGAAATGATTTTTTATAGATTCGCACAAAACACATGATCGGTCATACCGGCCACTCGGACCTCGAACGATGCTGATTTGGTCGCATGCAAAAATGGCCGAATAGCCCTTAAAAGATGGTTGTGCAGTAAGCAATTCGCTCCTCAGCCGCCTTTTACCCTATTTACCTGATTTTATCGTTTTCACATAATTCATCGATTTCGACCACAAAATCATTTCCGAAAATTATTTCAACAGCCATTAACATCTATAAGCATCCAAACATCATATTTTTCATACCAAAAGTAAATAATTTTTAGATTATATTAAATTAATAATTAATTTGATTAATTTGATTATTTTCTTGCTTAATTAAAATTTTTAACAAATTCATCAAATCACAAACTAAAGTCACAGCACATGAGGTAACCTGAATAATTCTATGTGTTACAAGGGTGGTCATAACACTCTAAAATAGCAACATGTAATTATATCGCAACTTGAGCATAAAATTCACTAATTTCACTAAATATAAGCTTACATATGTATCTAGTTCTCAAATTTATTGTCCAAAATACAAAGCCGCAAATTTAAGGGAAGAAAAGAAAATATACATCATATGTAATCCATAATAACAACAAAAATAATTTTCTATGATATAGAATTATTAAAGATTACCTTAATCTATAACCTTTCTTTAAGGTTTCTATTAACATCTTTAGGTGTGTTTAGGAAGCTTTGAGAGGCTAGGGTTTCTAACAAAAATGAAGCAAATGCAAAACATCCCCTTTTATATGATGATGGTGAAATATAGGGGCAAAATTATCATTTTTTAATTTCAAAAGTTTATCATATAAACATTTGGTAATTAAACATGACATTTGACTTAATTATTTACTATATATTACATTTAATAAATATTAAATAATTACGAACCTTACACACATATCTTATATATTGATATTTATCATTTACATTAAATGATAAATTACACATAAGCATGACATGTGTGAAGCCACCATTTGCTAATTAATGTGTATCTAATCAAATTATATGTCGAATACAAATACACATAAAAAATAACTAAAATATCCCGGCATATGTATTTTCGTTTAACGATTAAACAATTTGAATTAATTCGCTTAATCTGGAAAATATTTTGAATAATATGTATTATTCATAATATGTTGCCCAAATGTCAAATGAGTACATTTCATATCGTTGGACTCTCTAAGTTCAGGTTTATCCATCACAAAACCTAATTTCATATCCATAATTCACCCACTCATAATTTATGATGATCATGGATAATCTCGCTGAACTATAAAAGTCAAGGCCTTTGCATACATAAATCCCTCTATCACAGACTATCTGTATTATATTTGGGATATAGATATAAACGTCAAATCTCCTAAGGTATAATATTATCAACTTATAAATTCAAGGTCTCTCTATAACACTTGGAACTCATTTCCAATGTGTACCACGACCATGGATTTAACAGATCACAAATACGTGAATGATACATATATCTTGTACATATGATTGACGGATCCTCTCTTGATACACACCAGAAATCATGAGCATTAGTCTACATTTAATGAACAGGTAGAGGTCTAATTTAAAAATATTATTGATGTGACTATCATCAAAGTATAAAGGTTAATCTGGTATCTCAAGTCGAAGGACCCCTATCCTACTCGACTCAGAAGACATCATATTGACGTTGGTGTATCATCTATTAGGAATCCTTAGTGAGCCATTCATTATTCTTATATATTTACCAGGAAATATAATAAAAAAATTGGTGGGACAAGCACCAACTCCATCAATTTCTCTCACTTGCTCTAGTTCCAATTTCGATTGTACTAATATTCATCTGCTCCACATACTTATCAAATATATTATGAGGTACAACTTTGGTAAATGAGTCTGTCATGTTGTCCTCACTCGGTATCTTGCATACGACGGCGTCTTCTCGTGCAAATCTCTCGAATAATATGATACTTCATTTCATATGCTTGGATCTCTAATGTGCTCTTAGTTAGCTTTCACAATGGCTCTATTATTTTCACAATACAACATAATCGGATTCACGATGATTGGGACCACTCTCAATTTTGTGATAAATTTTCTAATCTAAATAGCTTCTTTTGGAGCCTCCGATGGTACAATATATTCCGCCTCTATGGTGGAATCAGCTGTCGATCCTTGATTTAAACTTTTATAACTAACTGCAGTGCCGTTAAGGGTAAATACAAATACCATTGTAGTCTTTTTATCATCAGGATGTGATTGAAAATCCAAATCAGTATACCTTTTAATATGCATATCACCATTTCCATATATTAGAAACTTATCATTAGTAACCTTTTGGTATTTCATGATATGTTTAACGGCCATCCAATTTTCATTACCTGGATTGGACTGATATTTACTAGTTACACTAACTGCATAGCTAATATCAGGCTCCGTACATAACATGTCGTACATTATACTTCGTAAACAAGAAGCATAAGGCTGATTAGACATTTTAATCTTTTCATCTTCCATCCGATGACACATATTTTCAAAAGATAAATGTCATATCTAAACGGTATATTCAATGTCTTACAGTTTCTAAAGTTATATCGTTATAAGATCTTATCTATGTACATTGATTGAAATAACTCAATCAGCTTCCTCTCCCTATCTCTATAGAATTTTATGCCCAATATATAAGAAGCTTCACTCAGGTCTTTCATGGAGAAGTTTTTAAAAAGATAATCTTTAACTTCTTGTATCCTTCCAGTATCACTCCCAATGAACAGAATGTCATATATATATATATCCAAAAATATAATTATACTCATACTAACTTTCTTATAAATATACGACTCTTCCTTATTATTGAGAAAACCAGAAAGTCCGATTACCTTATCGAATGGAAGATTCCAACTTCGTAAAGCTGGTTTAATTCCATAAATAGACTTCTTAAACTCATATACCATACTAGAATTTTGACTAGATACAAAATCCTCTAGTTGTTCTATGTAGATTTTTTCATCAAGAAATCAATTATGAAATGTCTTTTTGACATCCATTTGTCAAAAATCTCATAATCATGGCAAGCAACGATAGCCAGTAAATTTTAAGTGGATTTAAGCATCACGACTAGTAAAAATATTTCATCAAAGTCGCCACTAGGTCTTTGAGTGTAACCTTTAGCAACCGGTCGAGCCTTCAAAGTTTGAACTTTGTGATCAGACCCCCGCTTCCGTTTGAAAACCCATTTATAGCATGTATGAACAATTCCTTTAGGAAGTGGAACTAAGTCCAACCCTTAATTCTTATGCATAAAATCTAATTATGATTTTATGGCTTCCGCCTTTTAACGAAGTTGATGTTTAACATCGCTTCTCTATTAGTATAAAAATCCATCTGCTATATTAGGAGAACATCGAGATATTTTTCTTGGATCAAATACAAGCGCTCATAATTTCTCGATATCCTAGTAGAGTCATAAGTTCGAATCTCAAGTTCCTCTTATGGTTCGTTAATTGTAGGTTGAACTTCATCAAGTTATACATGTCTATTATTACCATCTTCAAAAAAAATTATACTTCTATAAATGTGATGCCTACGAACACATTTCGATGCTTACGATCATAAAATAAATATCCTTTCGAATTCGAAAGATATCCAACGAACTTAAAATTTTTCCATCGAGGAAAGAGTTTATCATGCTCCGCCGCTCTAATATATGTATGGTTGTCCCAAATTCTAACATAATTAAGATTTGATTTCCTACCGGTCCATATCCGATATGAAGTCATAGGAACAAACTTATAAGGATCTCTATTTAACAAATGATTAACAATTAGAATAACGTGACCCCATAGGTAAAATGGAAGGTCTATAAAACTCAATATAGAACATATCATATCTAATAAAGTTCGTTTTAGTCATTTTCCCTTGAATGTAAGATTCACAAGTTGGAAAAGGTTCTATGGTAAGATTCTCAATCAAACAATTCTTAACCAACATGGTTAGGCATTGTATACTTATATGACTTAACCTCAAATGCCACAATTGAGTATCACTAATATTATACCTATATCATTTATTCATCACAATATTCAAAATATCTCGAGTGGAATGTAATATGTAATGACCATGTTCATTTGAACAGACAATGATCTAAATATTATTTTTATCAAATAAATATAAAAAATATTTTTTAATATTTACACAATATCCCTCTGTATCTAATATAAAAAGAGATATAATATTCGCTACACATCCTTGTATAAAAAATAGTCATGTAAAAGGCTCTCACTGGTTAAGGGAATCTTATACACTCCAACAGTAGCCGCGTCCAGAGAGTCTCCACATCTAAATCACAGATGCATCTCTCCATGTTTCAGTCTTCTACTTTCTATCAGCCCTTGCAATAAATTGCATATATGAACAAAATAACTAGAATCCAAGATCCACCTAGAAATTATGGCTTTACAAGACAATGGGATATCAATAATAATAAAAATAAATAAATATGATGTTGATGCTCTCTCTTCTGATTTGAACAAGGTAATCTAGATAATTCCTTTTCCAATGCCCGATTTTTCGGCAATAATGGCTATTATCTTCGGCAGCCCTTTTGGGTTTTGGCTTCGCTACCTTACCATGCGGAGGAACATGAGAATCACCTTTATTTCCCTTCTTCTTCATTTTTACCTTAGATTGGGAAGAAGCGGAAAGTGAAGTGCGTTTTATGATGATAGTAACACTCAATTCTCTATATATTCCTACGATGTTTGAAGCATCATATGCAATAAACTGTAAGAGTAGTGAATCATTTGTATATTGAAATTTAACACAAACCGATAAAATGACCACGAGAGTGAGCCAAGAATCAAATTACAGCTCAGAGTATCATTAAGAGGGAAATCACATTGCCTCAACTATTAGATCAAATTAATCATACGAAAGACATATGGGATGACATGTTGACCCTTATTGAGTTTGGTGTGGAATAGTTGTTAGACAATTATGACCCATATCATCACTATTTGTAAAAGACATTGTGGTTTTTGTACAAATTAACTATGTGACAAAGGAAATTGCTATTTTATCATTTTGTAATTAGATTACTTGAATATATAAATGATAAAAAGTCCTTATGATTAGTTCCAGATTATAAGATATGAGACAATATCAACCCACTAAGGTTTAATCATTAAATATCCCTAGTCATAGTATTATCGAGACTGGACATCGATAATGCGGAATAGACTAGTATTGAACTTTTGCGCGTTGTGGGAGCATAACGACATAGTTCTCATATATTTAAGTATTGGATACTTATGCAAGTGTGATAAGAGGTTGTGTTTACCGATGGTACGGGAACAGCTTCACTCTGGATAGACCCCGCGGAATCCCATTGGTAGTATGACTATGTATCTATGGGAATCCGCATCAAGGTAGGTGTATTTGGTCTTAACCTGAGACTTGCATCACTAATACTTGCGACAATCAATACGCTTTGGTTTTGGTCGTCCAGGACTTTAACAGCATCTGTGTACGCCTCTTCTGGGTTTATTGAGAATCGTAGTGTATTGGGTGTGATGTCAAAACGGAAGTATCACTTCAGTCATATGGAGATGATGATCACGCAGGGATATAAAACTAGTTCTCTATTATGTTGCAACTATCGGGATAATATGACAAGGTCATGATTATCCGATTATAGAGATTAGTTGCTTGTGATCCGATATATGCTTCGTACGGGGCATACACTATTCCAGCCCCAGGCCTTGCATGTGACATCAGATACTGGATCGCAATACGCAATACTACGTATACTACGCCTGACAAAGATTATATATTCCTTAAAGAATATTTCTGAAGAATTGGGTAGGCACGGTGCTTTGCTAGAAGCCAACCATGTCTTGTAAATCGGTAAGAACGTGGTACCGGGTACGCACGTGTTCGGATAGTCCGACGACCAGATTTACTGCCAACATATCCATGGATCTCATGGGTCGCTTCCCGAAGATTCACCGATGACGTATAACTCGAACATAATTAATCTGGGATTAATTATAAGAGAGAGAAAATTAATCTAGGATTAATTACGTCAATAATTTATCTGGGATAAAATTCAAATAGAAGAGAGAGAACAATTAATTTGGAATTAATCGATAAAATTAATATATTCGATATATTAAATGAAATTAGATTTCATAACGGAATTAAAATTGGATTTTAATTTGGGCGAACAAATTAATTTAGAATTAATTCACGAGCGACTTTAATAGTAATTTTGCTAGGTATAATTATTTAATTAAATTTGATTTAATTAAGTCGCAACGGAAAATTCGTTAATTTGGAATTAACGAACCCAAGCCCGGAATATGTTTGCGGGCCCACTCGGATTTTGAATCAAATGGGGCCCACCTCAAGTCACATCACTAGTCAAACATTTACCTTTATGGTGATGGAAGTTAGTGTAGATTTGATGATAACTTGTTAAACACATTATCTTGATGTGTGATAGACTTTTACCAAATTCGAGATTTGGTACAATTAAAACAAGTCAACACACTTCTCACTTTCTCTCTAAGGGCCGAATTCTTCTCTCTTTTTCCTTACTTAGGGTCAACTAAGGTGATATAGAAACATCCCTTGAGTTTGAAATCTCATTCACCAAGCTCGGAGCTCAACACACAATCATATAAAGAGGAGCTTGGAGCACTACACAAAGGAGCAAATTTTTGTTCTCAACACATCCACACAACCGAGCATTGTAAATATTTTCCTCTCTATTACTTTGCGTATTCGCACATCTTTTATGCTTAAATGATCTTGGAATTGTTCTTAGAGAACACAACAATGGTATTAGAGCCAAATTAAGCATGAAATTGATTATGGTTCATAATCTTGAATTTGGGTATTTTTGCTTGGAGCATGATTTAATCAAATTGAGTGTTTGGATATGCTTAGATTATGATAGCTTAGCGTTTTGCATGATTAATTTGGAGAAAAATTGATTAGAAATTGTTTTCCTAATCACCCTAGTTTGGCCGAAAGTTGGACCTTATGTAGCTCATGGTGATTTTGATTTTTTAGACCATTGGATGTGTTTAAAATACATGAGATATATTGATTTGTGATTTAATTAGATTGAAATCAAAATTGATGATAAAATGCATGAATTTCCGTGAGATGAAGAGCATGATTATGAGTTGATTTTGCTTCAATAATGTTAGACATGTATTGAAAATGATTAAGCATGATTAATTAATTAAATATGTATTTTGGAAATGTTAATTTAACTAATTAATTATGGCTATACACTTGAATTAAATAAATTGTAATATTTGGAATATTGGAATTTAATTAATTAGGCGTAAATTTTGAATTGGGCTAAAATTGTTGTATTTGGGCCTAATGGGCTTGGTTTGGCCAAGTTGGTTTAGGACAATTGGATTGGATCCAAATTGGGCCTAAAACCATACCATTAAGTCCAAATATAATAAATGGGCCTTTAAATAATTAATTGGGCCTAATGGGCCAAAATTAATTTTATGGCAAAAGGTGATTCCTTATTGGGCTTTGGTTGCCAAAGTCCATGCCTTAAGAAATTAATTGAAAGCCCATTGGACTTTAATTAATTAACATTGGATGTTAATTGGGCATTTGAGACCCATTAAGATTAGATTTAGAATCTAAGTCGTCAAGGCACAGTGTAATTATTTAATTTGGAATTAAATAAGAATTAATATTGAATACAAATTAAATTGGATTTGAAATTGTAGTTCGATATAATTAAAGAATACGCACTTTGAGTACTTATTCTTAAACGAGTTGGACTCGCGCAAATCAAATCGTTGTTTGAACATTAGATGATCATTTATTTTAAAGATTAATTAATTGGATTAGATTGATTGAATAACATGCTTTGTGTGAATACATGGATGTATTGTATGAATAATGTATATCAGATGGATATTAGATGGGTGAGGGCAATTTTGGAAATTGTTTTAATAAATTTAGAATTTATTAAATTGGGTCTGCGTGTCCAGCCTTTATCTCTTGACTCTTTGTAATTCTCTTCTCACTAATTCCCCTCAATGTAATAAGGTTTCTTTATTGTATTATGTAATTGGGTAGAAGTTGGAATAGTGCTAGCCGGGGAGAGGAAATGGAGAGATTTGTTCTAGGAATAATTTGTGAGATATCCATCCGTATATCATTATTATTTTATTTATTGCACCTTATTATGCTTTTAGAATGCGTGCTTAAGGGTGTATGATGAGACCTAATCAAAGATAATAAATTGGTTGCCAATTTACTCGAAAAACCCTCAATCAAATATTTAGTGTTTTCCTTCCATTGAATGGTTCTTTCTCAAGATCCAAGATTGACATTGGTTTGTTGGCCAAAGTCAAGATCAATGTCCATTGTGGATGTGTTTGAACCGTGAAAGCTTTGTTCCATATCGCATGTCTCGGGCAAGTTGTGATTTGTTGGCCAAAGTCAAGGTCACTTCTTGTTCATCGACATA
This sequence comes from Zanthoxylum bungeanum, assembly GCA_019454045.1. NCBI lineage: Eukaryota > Viridiplantae > Streptophyta > Magnoliopsida > Sapindales > Rutaceae > Zanthoxylum > Zanthoxylum bungeanum. The sequence goes on along the minus strand of SKCR01007485.1, from coordinate 27,832 downwards.
GATTACGAAGCTTTCCCACCGTCAATGGGTCCCGCTTAACTGGAATCATCAAGCTTGTTGAGCCAAAGCCAAGGCTTAGTTGATTCAGAGGAAAAAGTTAGGAAAATATATTGGATATATTGGCATATATATTATATATATGTTTCGGACTTGGAGGTCCACCTACCAGATCTAGGAATTGGATGAGATCCAATTGATCTTAGAGATCTACCTAATTAAATATCATACAACTTGTTGGCCAAAGTCATGGTTGAATGTTATTTAACGGGATCCTAGCCCACTAGGAAACTAGGTTTCCCGAGTACTCAACAGAGGATTAGAGGCTCGCCGAAAAATAGTGGGAAGCTAGTATTGAATTTGTAATTTTGTTCAAATACTTGCCAATACGCGCTTTCAAATTATTTCGTCATTTTATGTATTTATTAGTTGGACTAATATTTTATTATTTTCTTGTAACAGTTGGACGGTACCCAAAAATCATTAATTGAATAGTTAGACTACTGCAATTAAGATGGCCGGAAAGATCAGGGTTAGAGACATTATCATGGGTGAAAATGTCTTTAATGGTGCGAAATTTCCTGACTGGGATATGTGTTGGTTTCTAATTAGGTCCCAAGATCATTATAAGCATGAAAACATTGCGAATACACATCGACGAAGTTGCGGAATACTTACATCGATCGGTTTAGCGACGCGGAAGCAACAAAAACTTCAAAAATGCTCACTGGTTTTTGGCGAACTGCAGTGCAGATTTTTCCCTCACTGGTTTCGGTTTTGAGCTCCAAGAATCAAGCTCCAAGCTTCGTCGAACGGTTCCCGACTCATGGGTGAGCTTCCCTATCACCTTCGCATATCTCGTAAGTGTGCTAGCACTTGTGATTTTGCCACAAAACCACACTCTTGCTCCCCTCACTGCTCACGGTTTCAGAAACCAGAAAACAGAAAATTAAGCCACTTTGGGCGTGAAGAGAAAGATGAAAGAAAGAGAGAAAGTTGGTTGAATTTCCAAATTTGTGTAATATATACACTCATATGAATTTCACAAGCATTTCAGGTGAATTTGGCTTTATAAAGTCAAACAAATAAAAGCCAACAACCATTCCAACAACTCACATCAAGTCTTGTCAATCAATCAATCCAATCAATTGTCACACCACTCAAAGTGACATGATTTGACGCTTGATGTGACGTGCCGCACTCGAATTCGAAATGCGAATGCGCTCGTAAATTATCTCGGGCTCGGGTTTGCTAATTCCAAATTAACGAATTTTCCGTTGCGTCGTAATTAAATGATTACGCCTAGCGAAGTCACTATTCACATCACTAACGAATTAATTCTAAATTAATTCGCTCGCCCGAATTAAAATCTAATTTTAATTCCGCGTCGAAATCCAATTTCGTTTAATATATCAAATATATTAATTTCACGATTAATTCCAAATTAACCGTTATCTCTCTTTAATGGATATTTTATCCCAGATAAAATATCTCCGCAATTAATCCCAAATTAATTTTCTCTCTCTTCTAATTAATCCCAGATTAATATAGAGTGCGAGTTATACGTCATCGGTGAATCTTTGGGAAGCGACCCATGAGATCCCCGGATATGTTGGCAGTAAATTCGGTCGTCGGACTATCCGAACACGTAAGTACCTCGTACTACGTTTATACCGAATTACAAGACAAGGTTGGCCTCTAGCAAAGCACCATGCCTCCCCAATTCTCTGGAAACATCTTTACAGGAATAAGGATCTGTATCAAGCGTAGTATACCGTAGTATTGTGTATTTCTGTCCAATATCGGATGATCACGTGCTAGGCCTGTGGCTGGAATTGTGTCTGCCCCGTACGAAGCACATGTCGGATGTCTGGTCACTAGTCTCTATAATCGGATAAACCTGACCTTGTCATTTTATCCCGATAGCTGCAACATTTAAGAGTACTAGTATCGTATCCTACGTGACCATCATCTCCATATGACTGGAGTGATACTTCCGTCTTGACATCACACCCAACACACTACGATTCTCAATATACCCAATATTGGCGTACACAGAAACGGTTAAAGCCCTAGACGACCTCAACCAAAGTATATTGATTGTCGTATGCATTAGCGGTGCAAGTTTCAGGTTAAGACCAAATACACCTACCCTGATGTCGGACTTCCATAGACACATAGTCATACTACCAATGGAATTCCGAGGGGTCTTATCCAGAGCGAAGCTGTTTCCCGTACCATCGGTGAAACACAACCTCCTATTACACTTGCATGAGTATCCTATACCCAAATATATGAGAACTATGTTGTTGTGCTCTCACAAACGCGCACAAGTGTAATACTAGTCTTTTATATATTTATCGATATCCAATCTCGATAATACTCTGAATAGGGATATTTAATGATTTATCCTTCGTGGACTGATACTGTCTCATATCATTCTCCGTCCAAGAACAAATCATAGGGACCTCTCATCATTTATACATCTAGGTGATCTAATCACAAATGATAAGAGTGCAATCTCCTTTGTCACATAGTTAATTTGTACAACAACACAATGATCTGTACAAATAGTGACGCTATGGGTCATAATTGTCCAACAATATGAACCTCAGGATTGTCCTGGGGGCTGAGAGAATGCTCTATATGATAGAGAGATCTCTCGGGCCTAAGCCCGGAAATAAGCATCCGCTTGAGCTTGAGCTTTGGAAGACTCATAGCGATGACAACTCAACTGCTCAATCCGCCATGCTCGCTGCAATGACCCCTCAATTTCGTTGCCAGAACAAGGGATTGAATCCCTATACTATGATGGAAAAATTGAAGGACCTTCATCGATCTAACCTTAGATCGCAAAGGTATGAATTACAGAAGAAGATCTTTCGCTCTCGAATGTCAGAAGGTACATCTGTCGAGCACCATGTGTCGCAGATGATTGTTGACATCGAACAGCTGGGTCAGCTAGGCATAACCTTTGAGGCTGAGACTTCTATAGATTTGATCTTGAAGTCTCTTCTTGACAGTTGGAGCGGGTTCATCATGAACTACAATATGATGAACCAAGACCATACCCTTGGAGAGTTGATGGCAATGCTGCGTGAAGCAGAAAAAGAGCTATTGAAGGGCAAAAAGCGCGAGGCGCACTTCACTTCAACATCTCAGTCTGCCAAGGCTTGGCCAAAGGCTACTGAAGGTGTAAAGAAGAAGAAGAAGAAGAAGGGCAAGGGCAAATCGTCAAAGTCTTATGGGAAGGCAAATGACAAATCCCAAGATGTATGCCTACAGTGTGGCAAACGGGGTCACTAGAAGCGTGACTGCCGTGAGTATAAGGCGCACATGAGTAAATCAAAGCGGGCAAGTCACCAGCTTTAGGTATGTTTGTTATAGAAATAAATATATGTACTGATGTGCAGGATCTGCAGATTAACAGGAGACTAGCCTCAAGGGAGATTGACCTCCGAGTTGGAAATGGGACTAGAGTCGCCGTTTTAGACGTTGGGTCTTATATTTTGGAACTACCATCGGGGCATGTACTAAACTTATCAGCTGTTATTATGTACCTAATTTGACTAGGAATATTATATATGTATCTTTATTAGCCCAATGTGGGTATACTTTTGTATTTAGAAACACTGGTGTTTTATGTATAAAAATGATATGGAGATATGCAGTGCTGATGTAAATAATGGTCTTTATATTTTGAATATAAATCAATCTCAAACATATAATTTAACAAACAAAAGTCTTAAACTAAGTAACAAATATGAAACTTATATGTGGCATTGTCGTCTGAGACACATTAACAAGACTCGCATATACACACTTTCGAAGAGTGGGTACTTGGATGGATTTGATCCAAATTCATATGACGTCTGTGAATCTTGTTTATTAGGCAAAATGCCTAAAACACCTTCTAGTGTTAAATATGCACGTGCCACCGAACTGTTAGCCCTCGTTCATAGTGACGTATGTGGGCCCATGTCTAGCCAGGCTATAGGTGGATATGAATACTTCGTAACCTTTACGGATGATGCATCGCGTTATGGTTATGTGTATCTTATCAGACACAAGTCTGAAACATTTGAGAATTTCAAAGCGTTTCGACACAAAGTAGAAAAAACAGACCGGCAAAAATATTAAGACATTACGGTCGGACCGTGGTGGAGAATACTTGAGCAATGAGTTTCTTGATTACTTGAAAGAGTATGGTATTCTTTCACAGTGGACTCCTCCCGGAACACCTCAATTAAACATTGTGTCCGAACGGAGAAACCGAACTTTATTGGACATGGCAAGGTCGATGATGAGTCGCACTGAGCTACTTATTTCCTTATAGGGATATGCATTGAACAGTGCAATAATTATTTTGAATAAGGTTCCGTCAAAGTCTGTTCAACAGACTCCATATGAAATATGGACAGGAAAAAAATTGGGTTTCTCATTCCTGAAGATTTGGGGTTGGTGGGCATACGTTAAACGTTTGGATGGTACCAAACTAGAACCCAAATCGGATAAGTGCCTATTTGTAGGTTATCCTAGGGAAACCAAAGGATATTACTTTTACAACCCACAAGAGAGCAAAGTATTTGTTGCTCCACATGCGGTTTTCCTCGAAAAGGAATTCCTAAATGCAATGGTAAGTAGGAGGAAAGTAGAACTCGATGAAAATCAGAGTGATACTATTCATGGCACCGATTCCTTAACGGAACATGAACAGTTCATCAAGGATGAGACTGTACCACAATCTTCGAATACACAAGAACCGCGTAGGTCGGAGATAGTCAGAAAAAAACCTGAGAGGTATGGGTTTCTGATCTCACCTCATGTGGATATTAATCTTATTGAGGAAGACGAACCGGATACGTATGAGGAAGCAATACAAGGTATCAACTCTGGTTTATGGCAAGATGCCATGAAATCCGAAATAGATTCCATGTACACCAACCAAGTTTGGACACTAGTTGATGCACCAGAAGGCGTAAAGCCTATTGGTTACAAATGGGTCTTCAAGAAGAAAACCTACATGGATGGCAACATACAAACGTACAAAGCTAGGCTTGTAGCGAAAGGGTATCGTCAACGACATGGTGTCGATTACGACGAAACTTTTTCACCAGTTGCCATGATTAAATTGATTCGGATAATGCTTGTTATTGTTGCATATTTCGATTACGAAATATGGAAGATGGACGTCAAAACCGCTTTCCTTAACGAAAACCTTTTTGAGGATGTTTATATGCAACAGCCTGACGGTTTTGTCATACCAAAACATGTAGATAAGGTTTGCAAGTTAAATCGATCTATTTATGTATTGAAGCAAGCATCGCATTCTTGGAACCAACATTTTGATGAGATCATAAAAGAATATGATTTCGTTCAAAACGAGGATGATCCTTGTGTATATAAGAAGGTTAGTGGGAGCGCACTGACATTCATTGTCCTTTACGTTGATGATGTATTGCTTATTGGAAATGACATTCCCATGCTACAATCGGTGAAAGCTTGGCTTTCATTAAAATTCTCCATGAAAGATCTAGGAGAAGCAGCCTTTATTCTGGGAATAAAGATCTACTGGGATAGATCTAGAAAGCTGTTTGGACTCTCCCAGAGCACGTACATTGACAAAGTGTTGAAGAGATTCAATATGGAACCGTATAAGGGGGAATGTTGCCAGTGTCACATGATGTCACTCTATCTAAGGACATGTGTCCTAAAACTCAAGATGAGAGAGACAACATGAGTCGGATCCCATTCGCTTCTGCAGTAGGATCGATCATATATGCCATGATATGTACGCGACCTGATGTCTCGTATGCTTTGAGCATGTGTAGTCGCTATCAGGCCGATCCAGGTGATGGTCACTGGATTGCGGTTAAGAACATCCTTAAGTATCTTAGACAAACTAAGGATGCGTTCTTAATCTATGGAGATGGAGAACTTGAGGTAACTGGGTTTACCGACGTAAGTTTCCAAACTGATAATACGAATGTAAGTCGCAATCTGGGTACATATTTTGTTTGAACAACGGAGCAATAAGCTGGAAATCTTCCAAGCAATAGACTGTTGCCGATTCAACAACAGAAGCGGAATATATTGATGTAGCTGAAGCAGCAAAAGAGGCAGTTCGGATCCGTAAATTCCTAATTGGATTAGGAGTAGTTCCGTTAGCAGCTGAGCCCATTCCATTGTATTATGACAATAACGGGTCTATAGTGCAGGCTAAGGAACCGCGGTCTCATCAACGATCCAAGTATGTTCTTCAACGTTTCCATCTGATTCGTGAGATCGTACATCATGGCGATGTGAAGATCGAGAAGGTCGCATCAGATGACAACATTGCAGATCTGCTGACGAAATCTATTCCTCAGTAAAAGTTTGAGCGACATGTACATAGTTCAAGTGTTAGATATTTGAGTGACTGGCTATAGGCTAAGTGGGAGTTTGTTAGACAATTATGACCCATAGCGTCACTATTTGTAAAAGACATTGTGGTTTTTGTACAAATTAACTATGTGACAAATGAAATTACTATTTTATCATTTTGTAATTAGATTACTTGAATATATAAATGATAAAAGTCCTTATGATTAGTTCCGGAATATAAGATATGAGAAAATATCAATCCACTAAGGGTTAATCATTAAATATCCCCAGTCGTAGTATTATCGAGACTAGACATCGATAATGCGGAATAGACTAGTATTGCACTTGTGCGCGTTGTGGGAGCATAACGGTATAGTTCTCATATATTTAAGTATTGGAAACTTATGTAAGTGTGATAGGAGGTTGTGTTTACCGATGGTACGGGAACAGTTTCGCTCTGGATAGACCCTGCAGAATCCCATTGGTAGTATGACTATGTGTCTATGGGAATCTGCATCAGGGTAGGTGTATTTGGTCTTAACTTGAGACTTGCATCGCTAATACTTGCGACAATCAATACGTTTTGGTTTTGGTCGTCTGAGACTTTAACAGGTTCTTTGTATGCCTCTTCTGGGTTTATTGAGAATCGTAGTGTATTGGGTGTGATGTCAATACGGAAGTATCACTTTAGTCATATGGAGATGATGATCACGCATGGATACATAACTGGTTCTCTATTATGTTGCAACTATCGGGATAATATGACAAGTCATGATTATCCGATTATAGAGACTAGTTGCTTGTGATCCGATATATGCTTCGTACGAGGCATACACTATTCCAGCCCCAGGCCTTGCATGTGACATTAGATACTGGATCGCAATACACAATACTACATATACTATGCCTGAAAAAGATTATATATTCCTTAAAGAATATTTCTGGAGAATTGGGTAGGCACGATGCTTTGCTAGAAGCCAACCATGTCTTGTAAATCGGTAAGAACGTGGTACCGGGTACGCACGTGTTCGGATAGTCCGACGACCGAATTTACTGCCAACATATCCAGGGATATCATGGGTCGCTTCCCGAAGATTCACCGATGACGTATGACTCGAACATAATTAATCTGGGATTAATTATAAGAGAGAGAAAATTAATCTAGGATTAATTACAACAAGAATTTATCTTGGATAAAATTCAAATAGAAGAGAGAGAACAATTAATTTGGAATTAATTGATAAAATTAATATATTCGATATATTAAATGAAATTAGATTTCATAACGAAATTAAAATTTGATTTTAATTCGGGCGAACGAATTAATTTAGAATTAATTCACGAGTGACTTTAATAGTAATTTTCCTAGGCATAATTATTTAATTAAATTTGATTTAATTAAGTCGCAACGGAAAATTCGTTAATTCGGAATTAACGAACCCGAGCCCGAAATATGTTTGCAGGCCCACTCGGATTTTGAATCAAGTGGGGCCCACCTCAAGTCACATCAATAGTCAAATATTTACCTTTATGGTGATGGAAGTTAGTGTAGATTTGATGATAACTTGTTAAACACATTATCTTGATGTGTGATAGACTTTTACCAAATTTGAGATTTGGTATATGTCTTTTAATTTTTTGAAAATTAAAAAAAGTCAACACACTTCTCACTTTCTCTCTAAGGGCCGAATTCTTCTATCTTTTTCCTCTCCATTGGCGTGAAGCTAGGCTTCTTGCTAAATGATTTTTGTTTCAAAAATCTTAAGTGCTAGCACACGAAAGGGTCAACTAAGGTGATGAGGAAACATCCATTGAGTTTGGAATCTCATTTACCAAGCTTGGAGCTCAACACCCGATCATACAAAGAATAGCTTGGAGCACTACACAAAGGAGCAAATTTTTGTTCTCAACACATCCACACAACCGAGCATTGTAAGTATTTTTCGCTATATTACTTTGCGTATTCACATATATTTTTTGCTTAAATGATCTTGGAATTGTTCTTAGAGAACACAACAATAATTCAACAAATACTCTGTGAACCAGTACATGTTTCTGATTCATAAATAGTTTCGATAGGTGTATCATTATGCTACACGCATCGAAAATATCGATATATTGCCTTTTATGCTTATGAAACAAGGAAATGACAATATATGACCTAACAATAAGGTAGTCATCCTTATATTTATCGATGGTTTCTATCTCCTCATATATAGACTCCTCGGGTATAGCAAGAGGCATCGGGTTTGGTAACATGTACCCAAGTTTTTCAGAATCGATAACTATCTTTAAATCCAATCCTCGGTCTGGGAAAATTCTCTAGGCCTATAAGTTTGTTCATATCAAATATACGAGCAAAATGATTAGTTGATGAAGAATCTGTCATCACAAATCTATCAAATAAATAGTCAAATAATGGTTAGCGGAAAACTATTTCATACAATATCAAATAGATCATGACTTTTTAATCTAAAAGATGTCCTCCCAATATTTAATGTAATACCGTAATTTCCAAACGAAATGAAAGGAATTCAATTATTAAATTAAATTTCATAATGGGAAATGGACCCCAAGAATAATTTTGGCTCACAGCTTTGTCACTTTCTCGCATACATATATTCATCAGGTAGACAACTCATTGTCAATCAAACACCATGATTCTTGGGTTTTGATCCTTACTTTTTCTCGTTATGACAGATTTGGCACGTTCACAAGGCTTTACTTTTAAATAATAAATTCAAGATATTGATGTAACCTCGATAGCTTTGGTATGTTCAGGCTTTTCACTATCACTTGAATTTACCATATATAACAAATATATTCTACCGGTGGAAATAAGATTCCCATCAACTTAGCCACATAAATTTATTTTCTTCCGTATTGACATGTAATGATAGTAGTCCATAAGTTTCAGTCTAATCCACGATTAGATCATTGGGTAACTGTGAAACATATATGATCCACATTAGATAGACAGACTCTGATTTTCAGACAAATACCGATTCTAGGAAATCAACATCTAGATCAGTATTTACCCTAGGTGGTTGGGCCATTATATGAAGGAGTAAAAAATAATCTTGTATTGCTGACTCCACCGTGGAGGCTGAGTATATAGCAGCTTACGAAGTAACTAAGGAAGCAATTTGGCTCCGGAAATTCTTGGGAGATCTGGAATTTGTTCCAGATATGGATAAACCACTCACACTTTATTGAGATAATGGTGGTGCAATGGCGAACTCTAAAGAACCAAAAAGCCATAAAGGGGGAAAGCATATAAGAGAAAATATTATCTCATCGATGAGATAGTACAGAGAAGAGACGTTTCTGTCACGAAGATTGCATCTGCAAAGAACCTGGCTGATCCTTTTATAAAGTCTTTTATTTTTAGTGGAATAACATATATTATGATTAATAATATGATTAATAATACATTTGTCGCACTTGAAACTATTTATTAATTTTAATATATGGTTTTTATAATAAATGATTACATGATAATTATTTATTATAAATTTTGTTATTAAATTATATTGTATAATTTAATAAAGATTTTGAATTAATGGATTTCCAAAATGTGATTTGGAAACTCTTGATTTGGAATGGGAGTTACATTCTTTTATTTAGTAACATGTTTATGCCATTATAAAGATATTTATCATAAAAAATTTTGGTTTTATTATTTCTCTAGGGTTGCCGAAACTTGCTAGGTTTTGGGGGTTGGTTTTGTAATTTTTATTGCAAACTTGATAACTCTAAACCCTATCTATAAAGAAAAATGATTTTTTTCTTTTAATAATATTTCATTCTAAGAAACCCTCACCACATTTCATTCTTGGGTTTTTTCCCAAGCCGGCCAGAAATTCTAGCCAAGTTGTGCGCGATGCCTACCAAAAATGGGTCGCAGCTAACGAGAAAGACATAGCAGAATGGTTTTGCAGAGAGGAGATATTAGACCTACTAGACATGATAAGATCTATGTTTAGTTGTAGTTCACTACCTAGTTTATTCTAAGGATATGCATTACAAACAGCAATGTATATCCTTAATGCAGTTCCATCTAAGTTTGTTCCTAAGACTCCCTTAGATTTGTGGAGTTTCTGTAAAGCTAGTTTAAGACATTTTCACATTTGTGGGTGTCCGACACCCGTGCTGAAGAATAAGACTACAAAGTCAGAGCCAAGTTCTCAGGTGTGCTTATTTATAGGCTACCCTAAGGAGACTAGGGATGGGTTCTTCTATAGTCCGAAAGATAATAAATTTTTTGTATCGAAAAATGCTATATTTATTGATGAGGACTATATGAGGGAGTTCAAACCTAAAAGTAAAGTGTTATCATGACAGAAGCATAACACCTTTGACATTCGAGCATTATATGCAAGTGTATCGAAATGATCTACCACCTAGATGTAGTGGGAGTGTTGTACGATAACCTGATCGTTATCTAAAAGTTGGAGAGGCACAAGTTTTCGCATCCAGTGACGTTGAAAATGAACCATTGACCTATCGTGTTGTAATAGATGACTTTAAAAAAAGGAATGGCTTAAAGCCATAAAGCTCAGGATGGATTAAATGTACTCCAACTCAGTCTGGGAACTTATAGATCAACCTGATGGAGTAAAACCCATCGATTTCAAGTGGATCTACAAGAGAAAGAGAGGAGCAGATAGGAAGGTACAAACCTTCAAGGCTAGGCTAGTGGCCAATGGTTATTCCCAGAAAAAGCATGTCTCAAATCCATCCACACTCTTCTCTCAATTGCCACATATTATGACTAAGAGATTTGGCAAATGGACGTCAAGACTGCATTATTGAATGGAAATCTTGATGAATGTATCTATATGGTACAACTGAAGGGGTTTATAGCCCAAGGTCAAGAGCAAAAGGTTTGCAAGCTACAAAAGTTCATTTATGGACACAAGCATACATCTCGATCTTGGAACATAAGATTTGATACCACGATCAAGTCTTATAATTTTGAGCAAAACGTCGATGAGCCTTGTGTATACAAGCTCGTCATTGATGGTAAGATGTTTTTCTCGCTTTGTGCATCAATGATACTTTACTCATTCGGAATGATGTAAGAATATTATCGAACGTGAAATCCTAGCTAGCTAACCAGTTCTAAATGAAAGATTCGGGAGAGACCAATTATATACTTTGGATCCAGATACTTCGGGATCACAAGAGATGATTGTTAGATATGTCTGAAGTATCTTATATCGACAAGATCCTTCTGCGATTTAGGATGTAGAATTCCAAGAAAGGCAATTTGCTTTTCCGATATGGAATTCATTTGTCAAATGAATGATTTTCTAAGATACCTTAATAAGTTTAGGAAATGATACAAATCACATATGCCTCAGTAGTAGGTAGTCTCATGTACGTTATGTTATGCAAAAGACCAGACATCTGTTTCACAGTGTGACTAGTCAATAGGTTTCAATCTAACCCATGATTAGATCATTAGGTGGCTGTGAAACACATTCTCATGTATCATAAAAGAATGGGAAATTATATGCTTCTGTATTTTGGTGAGGATATGATCCTTATGGGATATACAGACTTTGATTTTCAGACGGATATTGATTCTAAGAAATCAATATCTGGATCAGTTTTTACCCTAGATGGTGAGGCCATTGTGTGGAAGAGCATAAAGAAATCTTGTAGTGCTGACTCCACCATGGAGGTTGAGTATGTAGCAGCTTGCGAAGCAACTAAGGAAGAAATCTGGCTTCAAATATTCTTGGGAGATCTGGAAGTTCTTCCAAGTATGAATAAATCACTCACACTTTATTGTGATAATAGTGATACAGTGGCGAACTCCAACAAACCAAGAAGCCACTAAAGGGAAAAGCATAAATAGAGGACCTAGTATTTCATCAGGGAGATAATACAGGGATGAGATGTTTCTGTCATGAAGATTGCATCCATAGAGAACCTAGCTGATCCATTTACAAAGACCTTATCGGCTAAACTGTTTGAAGGTCACTTAAAGGGTATAAGATTACGTGACATGTCCCATTTGCTCTAATACATGTTGGAGATTGTTGGGATATATGTCCAAGAGCTTCATGTAATGTGTAAACGGAAATATTTGTTTAAAATAAAAGGTGCATTGTTCACTTATCAATTATTTTGAATTAAATCGCCTATTAAAAATTATCCAGTTTATCCTTGATTACTTAAATGCCTTCAAACTTAGTGTATGGGTGTCATGCACAAGAGGATTAAAGTATGAAGTTAGTGATCTAAAATAGTCCATAGAGAGCAAACAAAATGAGTACTTTGTTTGTAGTTTATCTATAGTTGCAGTCCATTTTATAAATCTATGGCGACCTTGATCCGGGATCGTCCATGTGGTGACATAAAAATGAAGACATCTTATACGATGTGATCATATAGGACTGGACCTAGATATAAATGAATTTATTATAATATTTGTTAAATAAAGAAATTATTTTCAATCTACTAGATGGTCATATATGAATTGATCTGAATCCTGAGTATACTACGAAGTCATGTATAGTAGACCATGTCCTTTGATTTACAAATGTGAGGTTGATGTAGAAATCCCGACCAATAGTTAGGTACTTTGGGGACATGGTTTGTAGTGTAGCTAGGGACGTTTTATATATATATATATATATGGAATGCATTCCTTCTTGCGAGCAGTAGAGGAGTATCTTCCTTAATGGTTGATTCAGTACATGAACTATTAAAGCGCTAAAGTCTTTCTATTACGAATAGAAAGATTATTATTCATAATAGTTATGAATAAATCGTTTATTAGAGAATCAATGGTACTTAAGGTAAAAATAATTTGAGTGGTATAACAGACATTTTGACTCGGCTCTAATTATGAGTTACTCAAGAAGGGTCAATCTATATATAATGACTATATCGATGGACACTGACGTAGTTCGGCTGATATAATATATCTACAAAAACGAGAGTGCAGCTTCAGATTTTTAGTGGAATAACCTAAAGTTAATAATTAAGAATATTTAATTAAAAAATTTAATTAATATTCCAGGATTATTGGAGCTCGGAATTGTAGGTCCATTTTGTCCTCGTGCTAGCTTGATATACTGAATTGATTTATATATAATTGGATAATTGATAAGTACGGTTTATACCCACTTATTATGGCATTATTAGCTTACTATTTTGTTATGTTTCGAGTCAGTTAATGTATTTTTAGTTTCGTTTATGTCTTATTTGTAGGAAGTATTAAAACATCAATAATGGAGTAAATACGAGTGTTTCAGGAACTCTCGGAAGCATCGGACGCGCACGGGAGCACAGAATGCGAGACGCAGCACCAGTGAAGAAATTTTCAATGGCGCCGCGGTGCCTTACGATCCCTATACAGATTCCCGAGAGCTTGGCGCCGCGGTGCCCAAGCACAGCGTCGCGATGCTGCGGGATAAACATACGCGTTCCAAATTAGGGTTTTTAACATGTTCAATGACATCCAAAGCTCTATTATAAATACATTAGTTCGTCCAAGACTCAAGAAAGAGGCTAATACACAGCACAAAACATAAAAATACATATTTTTAGAGATCCAAGGAGGATGATTGAAGAGCGAAAAAAGGAGACGAAGGCGGTGACGTCCGAAGCGGAAGAGATTCAATTCAGATTTTATCTTATTGTTTCTTTCTTTGAACTTTAATGATTTCCATTAGATTCATGACATGTTTTTATTGTTTTTATCCTTAGTCATGAACTAAACTCCTTAATTTTGGAGAATGTTGTAACTAATGCTTGAACCTTTGTTTTAATTGTTAATTTTGTTATGAAGTTTTATTCAGTTTATTTGTATTCTCTTGAGTTTATTGCCTTGTGTTTGCTGGCCACAAATATGATGATATATGTTTAGAATCTATCACTCGAGATAGGGGATTTTGAATAGATCTAGAGAATATAACCTAGGAATTTTATAGAATTCGAGAGAATATATAAGTTCCTTTGAAGTCGTTAATATAGAATTATAAAGGGTAATGAGTTGTTAACTACTAGATTTTTATAGAGATATCGAAGTCTATAGTTGATGATATTTTCACTGATGCTCGAGAGAGGGAGTGGATATTTTCGGAATCTTGACTTATAAACAATATAACTGAACAATGATTAATTGGCATGACAAATACATAGGCGAAAGCTAGGTGAAATCAGGATCTAGAATCTCTATCGTATTAGTCCCTCATATATAATTATTTTTATATTTATTTATTAAATATTTATTATTTGTTTTCTAAATAAAGTTAGGATTATCAATTGTAGTATTTAGTGCGAGTTAACGCAATCCATGTGGGTTCGACACTCTTCACTCATATTTATACTAAAACTTGACACCGTACATTTGCGGTATGATATAAAATATCACAACAAGTTTTTGGCGCCGTTGCCGGGGATTGTTTGTTTAATTCATATTAATACTATTACCAAGTAATCTTAGCTTTAATTTAGATTTTTTTTAATTTTAATTTTTGTTTTTGTTTTTATTTTTATTATTTTATTTTTTATATATATATTTTTTACTGTTATATATATATTTTTTCTTTCTTTCGTACGAGGAGAGTTGGAAAAGAAGCAATGGCAGATCCTATTGGTGCACTGATAGCTCAAGTATCGTCCCTCACGACTCATCTAGAAGTATTGACAAATCAAATGAGCCAACCGTTTATTGGAGCTGTTTCTGCTAATGGAATGCTTTTACCCAACAGAGGAGCAGGATTTGAACAAGTGCAGTATATGAACAATCGGAATTTCAACAACTATAGAGGCAGTCATATGCCTAATTATTATCATCCGAATTTTTCATATGCTAATATGGAGAACATCTTGCAAACTCCTCATGGCTTCAACTATCCAAGAGATGAGCAGAAACCTTCCTTAGAAGACCTCATAAACACATTTGAATCTACAAATTTAGAGAGGTTTGAGAAGAATGAGTCAAGGCTGGATAACATTGAAATACATATGGGCAATATAGGGGCAACAATGAAATCTTTAGAAGTGAAAATTGGGCTGCTTGTTTCTTCCATGGCCAATCAACAGACATGGGTGTTTTCTAGTAATACTGAAGTCAAACCCAAAGAGCAATGTCAAGTCATAACTCTTAGGAGTAGAAAAGAGATTAAAGACATCCTTCAGGACTTAGGCAGTAAAGAAAAGAAGCGGTGTTTCAAGAGGAAACAGTAACAGAAGAAGAGAACAGATGGGAATTGAAAATGAGAGCTCAAGATTCAGTGCTTTCAGAACCATGTCGAGTCCTCAAGGTGATGCAGAATGTCACATGGTAGATATAGTAGAGAAGGGAGTTGCAAACACGCAGGGTAAATCATTTTTCAGCAACCTACGAGCATAGTGCAACCATGCATAAAAGAAAATTCTCCACAGCTAAACCTGAAACCACTCCCAAAGCGCCGCAAAAAGAGGAAAAGAAAGGTCACTACTCAATTGGAGATGATCCCTGGAAGGTTAAAAATGAGGCCGAACTAATTTTGTCGAATGTGCAGTCCAGAATTTCCAACTGGGGGACAATCTACATATCCTGGGGGACTATCTATGGATAAACTGCGACAGCCTACCAATCTGTCTTTTTCATGTCATAAGAACCGGTGGATACCAAAGAAGAAAACAGATGATATTACCCAGTTCACTACATTTAAGCCACCATGACCACCATTTGGGTGGTTGCGTCTGGCTGAAGACGTTAAACTTAGCGCTAGCGGGGAGGCAACCCTTGCATTTATTTTATTATTATTTTTCTTTATTTTTAATTTTTATTGTTATTGTGTGCTATTGTTTATTTATTCATTTTGCATTCTATTTATGCAGGTAACACGAAATACACAAAGCCCGCGCAACCAAATTCTGACTAGTAGGAGCCTGATCAACTCCATGCACGGTAGTGTTGTTCCTTAATTTTACTTCTTTATATTTATCTTACATTGAGGACAATGCAAATTTTAAGTTTGGGGGTGTGTGCATGTAGTCGTTCCTGTATATATATATATAGTATATATATATATATATATATATATATATATATATATATATATATATATATATATATATATATATATATATAAAGCATAGTCTAATGATGAATTTTGATTGCTTTTGATGAAATTTTAGAAATGATAAGTCTCAATTGATTTTTATCTGATGCCTTGAGTAGATGATATAGGTTAGACTCGTAAGCACTTAATAGTAGGTTTTTAACAGTAAGAACCTAAGTAGTTGACAAAGTGACTAGTTGAAGAAATTGTTTGCCGATGAATGACCGTTTGCTTAGATATCTATCTCAATATGCTATTATTATGATGTATGGTATGATAAGAAAAAGAAACCACCTATAACCGATAAGCGTGAAGCTACCTATGGACGAGTGTTAGGACCACCATAATGAGAAATGCTACCTTAAATGGTAGGTGTGTTAAAAAAAATAATCGAAATTGAAAAAAAAAATGAAATGAGCGGAAAAAGAAGAAAATAAAATCATACCATACGAAGCAAAGAAAGGCAATTATAGAGTTAATTTGAGATATCTAGGTTGGTTTGACCTATCGGATCTCAATTTTTGAGACAAAATCATCGAGTTGGCTTACTTTGGAGTCGAACTGTGAATGAACCTGTACACACACACACTGTGAGTCTGACTTAGATAATTTATTCAAGAATTTGGATTTGAGTCGCAATTGCGAACTTTGAAGGTTCTCTGATTTCATCGATAAACAATATTTGAGGATAATTTTATGCATAACTGTCAGGATTATTTTAGTTGATTTTTATTCGTTTTATATTTATGCATGATTGTGTGTATGATGTTTGTGGGTGTCGTCGCTGTAAGCCCTCACGAGACTATAACTCGTCCACTAGGGCAGCCTATGGGTTTAAAGGCTTGTTGCATACGCTAAATGCAATCATGATCCCTACGAAAGTGGCTTAGTTAATTTAGTTATTTTTATCTGTTTAGTTGAATTAGTTTTTATTTTTTCTTTTGCTCGGGAATAGCAAAACCTTAAGTTTGGGGGGTTTTTGATAAGTGCAGTTTATACCCACTTATTATGGCATTCTTAGCTTACTATTTTGTTATGTTTCGATTCATTTAATGTATTTTCAGTTTTTTATGTCTTATTTGTAAGAAGCATTAAAACATCAATAATGGAGTAAATACGAGTGTTTCGGGAACTTTCGGAAGCATCAGACGTGCACGGGAGCACAGAATGCGAGACGCAGCACCAGTGAAGAACTTTTAACTAGCGCCGCGGCGCCTCACGATCCCTATACAAATTCTCGAGAGTTTGGCGCCGCGGCGCCCCAACCCAGGCACCGCGACGCTGCAGGACAAACACACACGTTCCAAATTAGGGTTTTTAACATGTTCAATGACATCCAAGGCTCTATTATAAATACATTAGTTCGTCCAAGACTCAAGGAAGAGGCTAATACACAGCACAAAACACCAAAATACATATTTTTAGAGATCCAAGGAGGAGGATTGAAGAGAGAAAATAGGAGACGAAGGCGGTGACGTCCGAAGAGGAAGAGATTCAATTCGGATTTTATCTTCTTGTTTCTTTCTTTGAACTCTAATGGTTTTCATTAGATTCATGACATGTTTTTATTGTTTTTATCCTTAGTCATGAACTAAACTCCTTAATTTTGGAGAATGATGTAACTAATGCTTGAACCTTTGTTTTAATTGTTAATTTTGTTATGAAGTTTTATTCAGTTTATTTGTATTCTCTTGAGTTTAATGCCTTGTGTTTGCTGGCCACAAATATGATGATATATGTTTAGAATCTATCACTCGAGAGAGGGGATTTTGAATAGATCTAGAGAATATAACCTAGGAATTTTATAGAGTTCGAGGGAATATATAAGTTCCTTTGAAGTCGTTAATATAGAATCACAAAGCGTAATAAGTTGTTAACTACTAGATTTTTATAGAGCTATCGAAGTCTATAGTTGATGATATTTTCACTGATGCTCGAGAGAGGGAGTGGATATTTTCGGAATCTTGACTTATAAACAATATAACTGAACAATGATTAATTGGCATGACAAATACATAGACGACAACTAGGTGAAATCATGATCTAGAATCTCTATCGTATTAGTCCCTCCTATATAATTATTTTTATATTTATTTATTAAAATCTTTATTATTTGTTTTCTAAATAAAGTTAGGATTATCAATTGTAGTATTTAGTGCGAGTTAACGCAATCCCTGTGGGTTCGACACTCTTCACTCATATTTATACTAAAACTTGACACCGTACACTTGCGGTACGATATAAAATATCAAAACAATAATCCAATTATAAACTCATATATATTTTGATTAGTAATGTGATTAATAATACATTTGTCACACTTGAAACTATATATTAATTTTAATATATGGTTTTCATAATAAATGATTACATAATAATTATTTATTATAAATTTTATTATTAAATTATATTGTATAATTTAATAAAGATTTTGAATTAATGGATTTCCAAAATATATTTTGGAAACTCTTGATTTGGAATGGAAGTTACATTCTTTTATTTAGTAACATATTTCATGCCATTATAATGATATTTATCATAAAACATTTTGGTGTTATTAATTCCTTAGGGTGGCCGAAACTTGCTAGGTTTTGTAATTTTTTGTTGCAAACTTGATAACTCTAAACCCTATCTATAAGGAAAAATGATGTTTTTCTTTTAATAATATTTCATTCTGAGAAACTCTAGCCACCTTTCGTTCTTGGCTTCTCTCCAGACTTGAAAGAAAAATAGTGAAGAAGGAAAAGAAAAAAACTAAATAAAATTGGTATGACCTTTTGAATCTCTAAAGTGTTTAGGGATTTATTTTTGTGGGAGAAGCCAACACTTTCCATTGTTGGTTGCGAGTCATAGCATGTAAGACTTTTTCCGCCATTTTTCGCTTTTGTTAGTGTTTTGTTTTTTTTTTGTTTTCGTGCATAATTTTTAGCAATACTAAGGACTGAATTGGGGACTTTTTGAGACTGTTTGATTTTAAAAAACGTCCAAAACCTCTATCCAAAATTGAAAAAACAGCCAGTACCAAAACAGTGAGCTCTGCACGTATATAGGTAGCTTTCAAAATACAAAATAGTCTAATTTTTGGGCAGTTGTTCGAGGCTAGAAAAATCATCAAAAACAAAAGAAAAACAAGTCCAATATACCTAAACAATTTAGGCAAATAAGGAGGAAAAGGCAAAAAAATTTCAAGGTCGATCCCGGTGCCTATCACGTTTTTGTTGTGCGGGAAATCTTTTCTTACAATTGGCATCTAGAGTGAGGTTGAAACGTGTTCTTAACCCTTTTTATTTTTATTAAAAGTTTCATTTTTTTTATTTATTTATATGTGATATAAATATTTTTTCATGTTGTAATGAGTAGGCACAAATTTAATGTTCATGTGATGAATATTTTTTACTAAGTTCATGTGATGAATGTATTGCATTGGTCATAAATTTTTCCGGCTATTATTTTTTATATTATTTGTTTTTGGGGGAATGTAAGGCCATAAGGCTAATTTTTACAATGTGTTGTAAATATGTTTTATGTAATTTTTAAGTTGTATAAACTTTTATGTAAATTGGAGAGCCGATGCCGTCAACTACTTCCAAAAGGAGTTTTCCCAATCAATGGAGTAAGATTTAAAGAGCGATGGATGCCTTAGTAAATTTTGTACTAATTAAATTAGTATAGAAAAATAAGAGTCTGGTCAATGCAATTTGTTTTATGTGTATTTTTTATTCGAAATATTTGAATAATATGTCATGTAGAGTAAAGTGCCTACTATTATATTTTCTCAAGCCATAACATGTAATATATGCATGGATATTCTAGCCATATAATTTGACTTTATGAAATTTAAATGGGTGAAATTGGAATATGATATGTGTACGGGCCAAAATTGGGCCCAAGGGTAAAACCGACATTTCACTTCTGGGCCAACCACGAGACCAGAGATCTAAGGCCCACTATCAAAATCGAGTCCAAAGCTCACCACCACTGACTTATCAGCTCAGGATGACCATTAAGCCATCAGTTACAGGATATAAACACCTTCATCAAGCCATCAGTTACCAAGCATAAACACCTTCATCAAGCCATCAGTTACCAGACATAAAACCCACCATTAAGTCATCAGTTACAGTGACCCCAACGAGTAGAAAAAATACCCCACATTAGGGGGCTATAAAAGAGAAGAGTCACGACAAACAAATGGAGGAAAAGAGGATCAAATTGCACTACTACCTATCATTGTATAAATCGTAATACCCTGCCCTCACGACAATCAAACAGAGACTGAGGTAACTTCAGGCCTTAATCTCCTTACTTCTGACTTATCCATATTACTGACTTGAGCGTCGGAGTGCCTACGGCTTCTACCACACCGGTGGGCAGTAACCTCATCGCTTTTACTACCCTTATTTTACAGGTTCGCTTGTGCCCTACATTTTCATTCTCGATTGTGGACCTCGACCGAAATCAGCGTCCATAATTTGGCGCCCACCGTGGGGCTTACTAAGCGGATCTCTTGCAAAAAATAAACTCATTTGACTTACACACTACGAGCAACTGATAATGGCCTCAAGCGACGAGTAGACCCCGGATCCCGTGGTTGCACAACTTACCATGCTCCAAGAACGTTTACAAGCTTTAGAAGAGGAAAATTTGACAATGCGAAACTCCAACGTAAGCTTACAGAAAAAGCTGGAACAGTTTTCATCCAATCCTCAGAAAAACAACATTCAAGGTCAGACCAGCGATCCAAGCGACCAAGGCAATCCGACGGTCCTGCCCACATCCGATGGGCAAAACGACAACAAATCAAATCGTTGTTTGAACATTGGATGATCACTTAATTCAAAGATTAATTAATTGGATTAGATTGATTGAATAACATGCTTTGTGTGAATACATGGATGTGTTGTATGAATAATGTATATTGGATGGATATTAGATGGGTGAGGGCAATTTTGGAAATTATTGTAAAAAATTTAGAATTTATTAAATTGGACCTGCGTGTCAAGCCTTTATCTCTCGATTCTTTGTAATTCTCTTCTCACCAATTCCCCTCAATGTAATGAGGTTTCTTTATTATATTATGTAATTGGGTAGAAGTTAGAATAGTGCTATCCGGGGAGAGGAAATGAAGTGATTTGTTCTAGGAACAATTTGTGAGATATCCATCCACATATCATTATTAATTTATTTACCGCGCCTTATTATGCTTTTAGAATGCATGCTTAAGGGTGTATGATGAGACCTAATGAAATATAATCAATTGGTTGCCAATTACGTGAAAAACCCTCAACAAATATTAAGCGTTTTCCTTCCATTGAATGATTCATTCTCAAGATCCAAGATTGGCACTGGTTTTTTGGCCAAAGTCAAGACCTTTGTCCATCGCGGATGTGTTTGAATCATGAAAGCTTTGTTCCATATCGTATGTCTTGCCCAAGTTGTGATTTGTTAGCCAAAGTCAAGATCACTTCTTGTTCATCGACATTGATTACGAAGCTTTCCAAGGTCAATGGGTCCCGCTTAACTGGAATCATTAAGCTTGTTGAGCCAAAGCCAAGGCTTAGTTGATTCAGAGGAAAAAGGTTAGGAAAATATTTTGGATATATTGGCATATATATTGGATATATATTTTGGATGTCCACCTATCAGATCTAGGAATTGGATGAGATCCAATTGATCTTAGAGATCTACCTAGTTAAATATCATACAGCTTGTTGGCCAAAGTCAAGGTTGTGTGTTATTTAACGGGATCCTAGCCCACTAGGAAACTAGGTTTCCCGAGTACTCAACAGAGGGTTAGAGGCTCGCCGAAAAATAGTGGGAGGCCAGTATTGAATTTTCAATTTCGTTCAAATACTTGGCATTACGCACTTTCAAATTATTTCGTCAATTAAATATTTATTAGTTGAACTAATATTATATTATTTTTCTTGTAACAGTTGGACTGTACCCAAATATCGTTAATTGAATAGTTTGACTATTGCAATTAAGATGGCTGGAAATATCGGAGTTAGAGACATTATCATGGCCGAAAATGTCTTTAATGGCGCGAACTTTCGTGATTGGGATATGAACCTCAGGATTATCCTGGGGGCTGAGAGGATGCTCTATACGATAGAGAGACCTCTCGGGCCTAAGCCCGGAAATGAGCAGCCGCTTGAGCTTGAGCTTTTGAAGATTCATAGCGATGACAACTCAACTGCTCAGTCCGTCATACTCGCTGCGATGACCCCTCAATTTCGTCACCTAAACAAGGGATTGGATCCCTATACTAGGATGGAAAAATTGAAGGACCTTCATCGATCTAACCTTAGATCGCAAATGTATGAATTACAGAAGAAGATCTTTCGCTCTCGAATGTCAGAAGGTACATCTGTCGAGCACCATGTGTCGCAGATGATTGCTGACATCGAACAGCTGGGTCAGCTAGGCATAACCTTTGAGGCTGAGACTTCTATAGATTTGATCTTGCAGTCTCTTCCTGACAGCTAGAACGGGTTCATCATGAACTACAATATGATGAACCAAGACCATACTCTTGGAGAACTGATGGCAATACTGCGTGAAGTAGAAAAAGAGCTATTGAAGGGCAAAAAGCGCGAGGCGCACTTCGCTTCAACATCTCAATCTCTGAGGGCTCGGCCCAAGGCAACTGGAGGTGTAAAGAAGAAGAAGAAGGGCAAGGCCAAATCGTCAAAGTCTTCAGGGAAGGCTAAAGACAAATCCCAAGATGTATGCCTGCAGTGTGTCAAACGGGGTCACTGGAAGTGTGACTGCCGTGAGTACAAGGCGCACATGAAGGAAATCAAAGCGGGCAAGGCACTGGCTTTAGGTATGTTTGTTATAGAAATAAACATGTCTACTTCTAGGTTTAAAAATTAGATTTTTGATTCTGGTTGTGGTACTCATATATGTACTGATGTGCAGGATCTGCGGATTAGCAGAAGACTGGCCTCAGGAGAGATTGACCTCCGCGTTGGAAATGGGACTCGAGTCGCTGTTTTGGCCGTTGGGACTTATATTTTGGAATTTCCCTCGGGGCATGTACTTAATCTTTCAGACTGTTGTTATCTACCTAATTTGACTAGGAATATTATATATGTCTTTATTGGCCCAATGTGGCTATACTTTTGTTTTTAGAAACACTGGGTGTTTTATGTATAAAAATGATATGGATATATGCTGTGTTGATGTGAATAATGGTCTTTATATTTTGAATATAAATCAATCTCAAACATATAATATAACAAACAAAAGGCTTAAACTAAGTAACAAAGATGAAACTTATATGTGGCATTGTCGTTTGGGACACATTAACAAGACTCGCATATCCACACTTTCGAAGAGTGGGTACTTGGACGGATATTATCCAAATTCATATGACGTCTGTGAATCCTGTTTATTAGGCAAAATTCCTAAAACACCTTTTAGTGGTAAAGGTGTACGTGATACTTAACTATTAGCCCTCGTTCATAGTGACGTATGTGGGTCCATGTCTAGCCAGGCTAGAGGTGGATATGAATACTTCGTAACCTTTAGGATTTTGCATCGCGTTATGGTTATGTGTATCTTATGAGACACAAGTCGGAAACCTTTGAGAAATTCAAAGAGTTTCGACACGAAGTTGAAAAACAGACAGGCAAAAGTATTAAAACATTACGGTCGGACCGTGGTGGAGAATACTTGAGCAATGAGTTTCTTGATTACTTGAAAGAGTATGGTATTATTTCACAGAGGACTCCTCCCGAAACATCGCTTTTAAACGGTGTGTCCGAACGGAGAAACCTAACTTTGTTAGACATTGTAAGGTCGATGATGAGTCGCACAGAGCTACCTATTTCCTTATGGGGATATGCATTGAACAGTGCAATACTTATTTTGAATAAGGTTCCGTCAAAGTCTGTTCAACAGACTCCGTATGAGATAATGAAAGGAACGAAACCGGGTTTCTCATTCCTGAAGATTTGGGGATGCTGGGCATACGTCAAACGTTTGGAAGGTACCAAACTAGAACCCAAATCGGATAAATGCTTATTTGTAGGATATCCTAGGGAAACCAAAGGATATTAATTCTATCACCCACAAGAGAACAAAGAATTTGTTGCTCTTCATGCGGTTTTTCTTGAGAAGGAATTTCTAAATACAATGGTAAGTGGGAGGAAAGTAGAACTCGATGAAAATCGGAGTGATACTGTTCCTGACACAAAATCCTTAACGAAACATGAACAGTTCATTAGGGATGAGACTGTACCACAATATTCGAATACACAAGAACCGCATAGGTTGGAGAGAGTCAGAAAATAGCCTGAGAGGTATGGGTTTCTGATCTCACCTCATGTGGATATTAATCTTATTGAGGAAGACGAACCGGCTACGAATGAGGAAGCGATACAAGGTATCGACTCTGATTTATGGCAAGATGCCATGAAGTCCGAAATGGATTCCATGTACACCAACCAAGTTTGGACACTAATTGATGCACTAGAAGGCGTAAAGCCTATTGGTTGCAAATGGGTCTTCAAGAGAAAGACCGACATGGATGGCAACATACAAACGTACAAAGCTAGGCTTGTAGCGAAAGGGTATCGTCAACGACATGGTTTCGATTACGACGAAACTTTTTCACCTGTTGCCATGATTAAATCCATTCGGATAATGCTTGCTATTGTTGGATATTTCGATGATGAGATATGGCAGATGGACGCCAAAATCGCTTTCCTTAACAGAAACCTTTTTGAGGATGTTTATATGCAATAGCCTGACGATTTTGTCGTACCAAAAAATTCAGACAAGGTTTGCAAGTTAAATCAATCCATTTATGGATTAAAGCAAGCATCGCATTCTTGGAACCAACGTTTTGATGAGATCATAAAAGAATATGATTTCGTTCAAAACGAGGATGATCCTTGTGTATATAAGAAGGTTAGTGGGAGCGCACTGACATTCATTGTCCTTTATGTCGATGATGTATTGCTTATTGGCAATGACATTCCCATGCTACAATCGGTGAAAGCTTGGCTTTCATTAAAATTCTCCATGAAGGATCTGGGAGAAGCAGCTTTTATTCTAGGAATAAAGATCTACATTGATAGATCTAGAAAGCTGCTTGGACTCTCCCAGAGCACGTACATTGACAAAGTGTTGAAGAGATTCAACATGGAACAATCTAAGAGGGGACTATTGCCAGTGTCATATGGTGTCACTCTATCTAAGGACATATGTCCTAAAACTCAAGATGAGAGAGACAACATGAGTCGGATCTCGTTCGCTTCAGCAGTCGGATCGATCATGTATGTTATGATATGTACGCGACCTGATGTCTCGTATGCTTTGAGCATGTGTAGTCGCTATCAGGCCGATCTAGGTGATGGTCACTGGATGGCGGTTAAGAATATCCTTAAGTATTTTAGACGAACTAAGGATGATTTCTTAATCTATGGAGATGAAGAACTTGAGGTAACTAGGTTTACCGATGCAAGTTTCCAAACCGATAAAGACGACTGTAAGTCGCAATCCGAGTACATATTTTGTTTGAACAATAGAGCAGTAAGCTGGAAATCTTCCAAGCAAGAGACTGTTGCCGATTCAACAACAGAAGTGGAGTATATTGCTGCAGCTGAAGCAGCAAAAGAGGTAGTTTGGATTCGTAAATTCCTAATTGGATTAGGAGTAGTTCCGTTAGCAGCTGAGCCCGTTCCATTGTATTGTGACAATAACGGGGCTATAGCGCAGGCTAAGGAACCGCGGTCTCATCAACGATCCAAGCACGTTCTTCGACGTTTCCATCTGATTCGTGAGATCATACATCGTGGCGATGTGAAGATCGAGAAGGTCGCATCAGAGGACAACATTGCAGATCCGCTGACGAAAGCTATTCCTCAGTAAAAATTTGAGCGACATGTACATAGTTCAGGTGTTAGATGTTTGAGTGACTGGCTATAGGCCAAGTGGGAGATTGTTGGACAATTATGACCCATAGCATCACTATTTGTAAAAGACATTGTGGTTTTTGTACAAATTAACTATTTGACAATGGAAATTGCATTTTATCATTTTGTAATTAGATTACCTGAATATATAAATGATAAAAGTCCTTATGATTAGTTCCAGATTATAAGATATGAGACAATATCAATCCACTAAGGTTTAATCATTAAATATCCCTAGTCATAGTATTATCGAGACTGGACATCGAAAATACGGAATAGACTAGTATTGAACGTGTGCGCGTTGTGGGAGCATAACGACATAGTTCTCATATATTTAAGTATTAGATACTTATGCAAGTGTGATAGGAGGCTGTGTTTACCGATGGTTCTGTGTACGCCTCTTCTGGGTTTATTGAGAATCGTAGTGTATTAAGTGTGATGTCAAGACGGAAGTATCACTTCAGTCATATGGAGATGATGATCACGCGTGGATATAGAACCGGTTCTCTATTATGCTGTAACTATCGGGATAATATGACAAGGTCATGATTATCCGATTATAGAGACTAGTTGCTTGTGATCCGATATATGCTTCGTACGGGGCATACACTATTCCAGCCCCAGGCCTTGCATGTGACATCAGATAATGGATCGCAATACACAATACTACGTATACTACGCCTGTTATAGATTATATATTCCTTAAAGAATATTTCTGGAGAATTGAGTAGGCACAACGCTTTGCTAGAAGCCAACCATGTCTCGTAAATCGATAAAAATGTGGTACCAGGTACGCACATATTCAGATAGTCCGACGACCGGATTTACTGCCAACATATCCAGGGATCTCATGGGTCGCTTCCCTAAGATTCACCGATGACGTATGACTCGAATATAATTAATCTAGGATTAATTATAAGAGAAAGAAAATTAATCTAGGATTAATTGCGGAGATATTTTATATTGGATAAAATTCTATTTGAAGAGAGAGAATGATTAATTCGGAATTAATCGATAAAATAATATATTCGATATATTAAATGAAATTATATTTCATAACGGAATTAAAATTGGATTTTAATTCGGGCGAACGAATTAATTTAGAATTAATTCGCGAGCGACTTTAATAGTGATTTTGCTAGGCATAATTATTTAATTAAATTTGATTTAATTACGTTGCAACGAAAAATTCGTTAATTCGGAATTAAAGAATCTGAGCCCGGGGTGTTTTGCGGGCCCACTTCGATTTTGAATCAAGTGGGGCCCACATCAAATCACATCATTGGTCACCTTTTTGTGATGGAAGTCACATCAACTTTGAGTGATGTGAGTTGAGTCACTTTTGGTGATGGAGGTGATTGAGAGCATTAAATGCAATTTTGGCTCTCAACACTTTTGGTTTTTGGTTTTGAATAAACCATATACAATTTTTGGTATTTGGATTAATTGTATTTGTTTTAGAAATAAAAACAC
>SKCR01007484.1:0-56125 GCA_019454045.1 Zanthoxylum bungeanum | reverse complement strand
AGTCTTGGTAACGGTCGACTTTATGAGGGATATTCACTGCATTTGCCCGTTGTAGGCTGGAAACAGTTGAATTTATAAATGGTATTTATGAACTTAGGCGTTACGTGGGCCGGCCTATGGATGGTCCTTCGGTTATGGGTGTTGGTGTTCATCGGGCCTGTGCCGACATTATGTCTTTGGGGTTCGATTTGGAGGCTTTAGGGGTGCGTCCAGTATTGGGTCTCAAAGTTGCCATTAACTGCAATGCTTATCCCCCACGAGATAGACGAAAGCCGCAGTCTACAACAAAAGCCACGGCCCATACTACATTTTTCAGCAACAGTCCATACTCCAAGGACCAGCGTGTACTGATCCAATTACTAGAAACCAAAACCAGTATCCACAATAGACAGCTCTAATGAACCAGAAAGAAGCAGGCTGAAATTGAGAAACATGGAAGCCCACAGACGCGGGCCTTGAGCCACCCCTAAGCTTACTACCTACAGTGCAGTTGAAGACCCACGTTATATGAAAATGTCGAATCAAGAAGGATGTTTGCAAAACAAAGGTGAATGAGGGTCAATTCTCACCATGCATTCCATATCACCAATTTTGACAAATGCAGTAATCTCACGCATGGAGTCAATTCGCCAGATCACCAAGTCATGCTACTCCTTAAGGCTGGATTGAATAAAGACTGCTACGTCGCTCAAGTGAAGCTGGCGATGATTTGCCGAAATCGAGTCAGCGCATGGGTGCAGAATTATGTATGCCGAGTAGGAGTATAAGATTTGCATTTTCCCAGTTCTGTCTACTCGGTTATGGAGAAGCAAATTTCCAAAGGCCGAAGCTTTCATGCTCAGCCCAAGAGAGAACAGCCCAAAAACGTGAGCAAGCCCACACACGTGGAATTCATGGAGCAAATTGCATTTGCCCATTTGTTCCTTAACACTTGAAACAGCCCACCGCAGTCCATTTTCCAAACAGTGCAAATTAAAAAAGAGCAGAAGACCTAAACAGCCCATAACCAAAACTAATCCACAATTTGGCGCCATCAAAACCTAACAGCACAAACAAAAACAGTCCACCGGATTAATCCAAAATTGGATCAAACATGGTAATTTTTGAAGAACAGTTCGAAGATCTTGATGAATATCTTGAGGTCAACACCAGTCAAACCAGCTCAAAATCTCAAATTCGATCATCAAAAGCGCCCAGATTCGAATATCAAGTCTAGATCCAACCGAGTAATCCAACCCCAACCAGAAACCATCAAATCCAACAAATTTAGCTGAAGTTTGAGCAGCCACCAGGACCGTCAATTTGGTTTTCCAGTGAAGCGATCGTCAATCCACAGCCAAAATTATAGATCCCTGGACGCTCGCACAATCAAAGCCAAACCGGCTGAATGGTGCCCCAATTTCTTTTGCTATGGCATTCAAATGGCACATTGAATTCTTTTGCACAATCCGCCGAACGACTTCCTGTTTCCTCACTCGGCTACACTGTCCGGAAACCAGCTTGGAAATTAGATCTTGGCTGGTGCAGCAGGACTCGTGAGAGAGATCATGAGAAATTAGAGTTGAGAGAGAGGGTAGAGGCGGAACAGAAAATGTGAGAGAGATGAGGGTTGAGGTCTGGAAGCCAAGTTAGTCGACGATGGGCTCGAGCTACAGTTCGTCGAATGGTCCCTCCTTTGGCAAGGTAAAATATGTTTTAATATGGTAAGTGGACGATCCAAGCGCACATGACAAATATTTCCCAAACTCAGCAGGCTAACCAGGCCTGTCGGGCCCAATTCCTTTTTGTTGCCTGGGCATCCCAACAGCCTCTTTCACTTTTGCATTTAAACTCACGCGACAAACAGAAAATCCCACAATGATAAATGAATCTAGTTCCCAAACGACGTGGGAACCACCTATAAACTATATCTCTTTCAGAAGGCAATATTATTAATCCAGCCCAGTCGACACAAAAGGTCACAGGCGTTCCTATGGTCTATGGCTAAAGATCCATCTGACTCGACAAATAGACAGATGAAGATACAACGAGAGAATACCCCACTAGAGTTCGGCTCAAAAAAAAAAAAAAAAAAAAAAAAAAAAAAAAAAAAAAAGCTCATGAGATGAATGTCACACTGGATTCTACACTAAGCATGGAATGACACGGAAGGAAAAAACACATTCACTTTTAACAGGTCAAGTAGAGTGAGAAGTAATGACCCTCTTGGACCTTTATCAAATTCATTCGATTGGTCCATTCTACCGTAGACTCATAGACCCACATCAGGAGAAAGAGTGATGATCCACTTAGACCTTCAACAGGTCTAATAGTATGAAAATGAAAGACTCTTAGACCTTCGTCAGGTTTGTAGAGTGATGACTTTCATAGACCTTCATCTGGTCCAAATGACATTGAAGACTCCTCTAACCCCTTAACTCGTAGTATGGGGATGATCATGAACCTTTATCTGGTTCAGTCGACCGGGGACAACCCCCATAGACTCATGTCGAGTCAAATTATAGACATGAACCACTCATGTCGTATGACATATATTCCTGGCTTCATCAAATCCAGTCGACCGGGGACATCCCCCATAGACTCATGTCGAGTCAAATTATAGACATGAACCACTCATGTCGTATGAATTATACCTTCCTGGACTCATCAAATCCAGTCGACCGGGGACATCCCCCATGGACTCATATCGAGTCAAGTTGTAGACATGGAATACACATGTCGTATGACTTATACCCTCCTGGCCTCAGCAAGTCCAGTCGACCGGGGACATCCCCCATAGACTCATATCGAGTCAAGTTGTAGACATGGAATACACATGTCGTATGACTTATATCTTCCTGGACTCATCAAGAAGTCCAGTCGACCGGGGACATCCCCCATGGACTCATGTCAAGTCAAGTTGTAGACATGTATTATACATGTCGTATGACTTATATCTTCCTGGACTCATCAAGTCCAGTCGACCGGGGACATCCCCCATAGACTCATGTCGAGTCAAGTTATAGACATGTATTACAAATGTCGTATGACTTATATCTTCCTGGACTCATCAAGTCCAGTCGACCGGGGACATCCCCCATAGACTCATGTCGAGTCAAATTATAGACATGAACCACTCATGTCGTATGAATTATACCTTCCTGGACTCATCAAATCCAGTCGACCGGGGACATCCCCCATGGACTCATATCGAGTCAAGTTGTAGACATGGAATACACATGTCGTATGACTTATACCCTCCTGGCCTCAGCAAGTCCAGTCGACCGGGGACATCCCCCATAGACTCATATCGAGTCAAGTTGTAGACATGGAATACACATGTCGTATGACTTATATCTTCCTGGACTCATCAAGTCCAGTCGACCGGGGACATCCCCCATGGACTCATGTCAAGTCAAGTTGTAGACATGTATTATACATGTCGTATGACTTATATCTTCCTGGACTCATCAAGTCCAGTCGACCGGGGACATCCCCCATAGACTCATGTCGAGTCAAGTTGTAGACATGTATTACAAATGTCGTATGACTTATATCTTCATGGCCTCATCAAGTCCATTCGACTGGGGACAACCCCATAGACTCATTTCAAGTCAACTTGTAGACACGGAAAGCACATGTCGTACGACTAATATTCTGACCTTCATATGGTCTAATTGATTGGGTACTTCCCCAATGACTCTTATAGAGTCAATTTGATAACTTGACATTTGTTTTGGTCAACATGCAGCATCAACGCTCGAGTACACCTACATAATATGGCCTCGTCCCAGGCGACACATACGTCAAGTACTCTCCAAGCCAATGACTTTTGACTTAGAGAGTAGGGGACAAACTGTTTGGGCCAAATTTGGTCCAGGGGTAGTTTCGTCATTTTACTTCAGACCCAATACTGGACGCACCCCTAAAGCCTCCAAATCGAACCCCAAAGACATAATGTCGGCACAGGCCCGATGAACACCAACACCCATAACCGAAGGACCATCCATAGGCCGGCCCACGTAACGCCTAAGTTCATAAATACCATTTATAAATTCAACTGTTTCCAGCCTACAACGGGCAAATGCAGTGAATATCCCTCATAAAGTCGACCGTTACCAAGACTCAACGGACGAGTAATCAAATGCACACCCTCAGATAGGTATATAAGAAAGAAGGCTCCATGAGGACAGGGGGGATTCAACTTCTAGCTCTCATACTCACAGCTCAATACTACTCTCTCCTCAAGCTCATCACACCTCCGACTGACCGCCCTCACGGCACCCTACGAAGCTCAAGGTAGTATCCAACCTTTGACTTCCACCTTCTAATCCTTTATCTTCACTGACTTGGGCGGAGTGCGGGTGCCCCCGCACCCACACACACCGGTGGGCAGTACTCCCGCTCACTCTACCACTTTGTTTTGCAGGATCGCTAGCGCCCCCAACTACAAATTCTCGATTGTGGACCTCGGGCGAAAACCAGTATCCACAGTTATATTTTAAAAAAAAATTCATCTCCATGCTCATCTTATGTAATTAGTAAAAAAGTCATTTTCATGCTCATTAGCTTTCATATTAAATAAAAAAAAAAAATTATGAACAAATTTAAAAATTGTACTTCATGCTCATTAGCTTTAGTAGTTATCCGAAAAACTATGAATTATAACCAAATTTACTCTTTTACATATATATTAAAAGAGCAAATAATTGATTAATTTTTCAAATTGTGTCATATTTCTTTTTTTTTTTTCATTTTTTTTTATTATTTCGGTCGGTTGCGGATATCCAAATTTTTCAATCGGTTTCGGATATAGATACCATCTATTAAATTTTTTCGGTTTGAGATATTATATTTGATTTCGATTTCGTCCAAAATGATTGGATATCCAACCGTTGACGTACCTAATTCTAAGTAAATATCGACATTAAGAAATCTCTCTTCATGCTCATTACTGCCATAGTGAATAAAAATTATAAACGGAAACAATAAGTATACAACTGATGTACATGCTTATTAACATATGTAACTAATGATTATAATAAATATCAATATTATTAACTTATGCTCATTCAATTGTGATGTTTTATCTTTTTGTATTCATTTATAACCATTAAACATGAAATCAAGATCGAAATCGAAGCATTAAACATGATATTGAATAAAAAGAAATTGTTAGATGTGACCAATACATGCAATTTCACGCCATTGAAATACAAAAATTAAATAATGACCATGAAACATGCAACAAACACCATTAGAATTGCAACTTTCATCAATAAATATGTAATATTTATAATATGAAACCTTTAACAATGGACATGCAACATGAAACCATTGGACTTGAAATTTTAGCAATAACATGCAATTGCATCTGCCTTGAAAATCGCACATGTAACTATGACCATTGAATATGCAACTTCTACCATTAGACTTGCAACGTTTACCATAAATATGCAATATTTCTAATATGAAACCTTTAACAATAAACATGCAACATGAAATCATTGGACTTGCAATTTTAGCAATAGCATGCAATTACATATGTCTCGAAAATCGCACATGTAACTATGGTAATTGAATATGTAAGTTCTACTATTAGACTTGCAACTTTTACCAATAAATATGCAATATTTCTAATATGAAACCTTTAACAATGAACATGCAACAAGAAACCATTGGACTTGAAATTTTAGCAATAACATGCAATTGTATCCGCCTCGAAAATCGCACATGTAACTATGACCATTAAATATGCAACTTCTACCATTAGACTTGCAATTTTCACCAATAAATATGCAATAATTCTAATATGAAAGCTTTAATAATGAAAATGCAACCTACAACCATTAGACTTGAAATATTTAGCAAAAATATGCAATAAATTTTTTATATTATTATTTTTTATCAATATTTTATAATTTTTTTAATAAAAACAAATTTTTTAATTTTTTTTGAATAACTGGTTGCAACCAGTTATTCTCTATTATTATTATTATTATGCTTGATACCCAAGGGTATGTTAGCAATGCCCATATTTATCAACATATTCCATACTAATTTTGTAATATCCCGAATTATTTTAGCGTGATTGCGTAAATTTTATTTTCGCGTGTGTAACCGCGTCTGAACGCGAGATAAAATTTTATTGAAAAATAATAACTTTTCACGAAAATTAATTAAAAGTTTTTATTGAATTAAATTTGAGGGGTGAAATTATAATTTATCACACTAGTAATAATAAATAAATAAACCTAGATATTAATTAATACACACACCAATAAATTTCTAGCACACACTTACCTAATATCTACACACACGTGACACACACTCACATTTAATAAAATTAAACACTCCCGCACAGCACACACAAATAATACACACACATTTGAAATGGGGTTTTAAAACCAAATGGAAAAATTGATTTGCTCAATATTAATGTGATAAAGATATTATAAGTAGAGATATGTTAAACTTTGATGTTTGGAATTTTGTAAGTGTATTTCTTAATAAGAAAATGGAAATTGAATAGGTGAATAGGTGTGTATGTAAATGATGATACGATTTTGCCTATAGAAAGACGAGTTGAAAACACATATGCTAATATGTGATATGTGTATATGAGTTATGGCATAAGAATGACTTGTAAAATACATAAAAGAAGAATGTAAGTATTATATATGTGAGTATGATTGAAACGATAATATAGATATATAGGTATGATTACGAAGTATAGGTCGATATAGAATTAGAATTCAAAATTTTAATGTATGACTCTATAGTGTTAAGCTTAATAGTTTGAGTATGATTATAGGTTTTGATGTTATGAAGTATGTGGTTTGTATAGGAACGTGAATAAGTAGTACAAGTCAAGATATCTCGAGATATAAGAAGTTATGTGATGTTGATAGTCTGAATCGTGAAATATTTTGAAACATATTTTGATAACTTGGTATTTGATTTTGGTTTTCAAAGTTATGACTTTGTTTACAAAGGATAAAGAAATTATTTTCCGCCACGGTGATTGATGTTTTACGTTTTTGACCATCTGTGGTGATCGTTTATGTTTCGTTCCGGGTTGGCCATCGGGGCGCTCGTTATGGGTCTAGACCATCGGAAAATGGCTGGCACACTACCCTGTCTACATGGCCCGTACAATGTCCGACGACTAGCAAAATGTTAGGTTTAAGGGTGTTAGTTTCTCGGGTTTGATGAACTTTTTGATGTGTTTTTATATGTTTTGTAGATAAATAAAGTATCGGGATTTAATGGAATCAACTCGGGGTTAAAAGGATGAAAATCGGAGCAAAAAATGGCGAAAACAAAAATTATTTGCGTCACGAAGTACAGTTTCAGAAATTTCAGTTTTGCGCAACTGTCGTATTTTGGGCATAACTTTTTTGCTCCGATATCGGATTGAGGTGATTAAAGTTGCAGATTAAAGAAGACTCAAAGATCTACAACTTTGAAGAATAAAATAATTTCGAATTCTGAAGATTTCATAACCGAAATTGATGAACAATCCGTAATTATGTTATGTTTAATTACTAAAGTCATTATCAAAAAAATAAAAAATTGTCAAACTTCTACTAAACATGCTTGCATGTTTGGTGGAGGATTTGGTGCCATGTTTGGTGCTATATTTGGTGGAGCAATTTGTGGAGGAATTGGTGGATTGTTTGGTGGAAACCTTTAGATTTTCCTATAAATATCAAGCCATTTCATTTGTAATCCGCATGCTTTCCTTAGGTTTTTGTAAGGAATTTAAGGATTACATCTTATTTGTATTTATTTTCAGTATTTAATTTATGCATTTTCATTTTCAGTAATAGTAGTAGTTTGTTTTCTTTTATTTATTTTTATGTTTTGTAGTTAATTTTCAGCTGGGGGAAGGGTGAAGCTTTTATTATTTTAGTTTAGATTAATCTCTCTTAATTATAATATGGAAATTATAGTTTAACATAAAAGGTTATACCGCCTTAACGGCTGATTTTATTTATTTGACATAATGTGACACCGCCTATATGGCCGGTCTTTATGTGACAGATGATTACCGCCTATATGGCTAGTTTATGGACAAATAATGATACCGCTTTTATAGTCGGTCGAATTTAATTAAAATCTGACTTAATGAGGATACCGCCTATATGGCCGGTTGGTAATACCACTGATAAATTCTATATTATAGTAAAGGAGATTTCTAAATTAGAATTAGTAAAGGTGGATCCCTAACCCCCAATATTTTATTTTTATTCAAGGGGAGTGATGAAACATAATATCCACACACTTAATAATTGATTTTCTTTTTATGGTTAATTCTTTAGTTTTTTATTGAGTCTTAAGCTTAATACTTCTTGTTAATTGGCCATTAATAAGATTGATTTGGTAAACATAAAATGAAATTGACGAAGGGATTTTAGGTTTCAGCCTTGGATTCAATGGCCCATGATCTTCCTTGAGGATAAATAACCCTTTAATAGATTTCCTTACATGATAGACATATACTTGTCGGGCTGGGGTAGCCACTTTTGGAACTTGGACTTAATGAATTCTGGTAACTTAGTTAACATAAACATATGATTAATTGGGTTATTTGGGTATTTGCGTCTGACCATCGATAGAAGCTTTTGCATATCTTCGTATTCCAGGTTAGCAAACTGACTTATTACACATATATAAGAGAATCAATTCATCTTTAGTATAATATTGTGTGGAATCACAACCCTAGATCTTTGTGTCTTTTATTTATTTTTCTTAGTATTTTCTTTTGTTTATTTTATTTATTTTATTTAAGGAAATCCACATTCAACCAACCAAAAGTAATCATTCTCTTCTCCCTTAATTAGATACTTGTAATAAATAGTATCAATAATTAATAACAACATTAGGAATTAAGTCCTCGTGGGATCGATATTTTTATACTACTTGAATGATACGTGCGTTTTCGTTATACGTGTGTGATTACGCCGGTCAAATGCTGGAAATTAAATAAAGTAAATGCTGGAAATTAAAAATGTGGAAGTACAATAAAAGAAAATGATGGGGTTAGAGGATCCACTTTTAATATTTCAAAATTAGAAATCTCACTTATTCTCAATATTTATCGATTAATTTACCATATCATAAAGGCGGTAATTTCATTTGTCTCAATTAAATCCAACCGACCATATAGGCGGTAGCAAGGTTATTACCTAAACCGATCATATAGGCGGAAACTATGTCTGAAATGAAAAATCGACCATATAGGCGGTAAATAAGGTTGTCACCTAATCGGCCATATATGCGGTAAATAATTAATCCAAATTTTAATTAAAATAAGGGAGATTAATCTAATTCATTATATTAAAAGTCTCACATTTTCACCCCAGCAGAATGAGATTACCTGGTCATGCTGTAAAAGAAAACACACAAAATTTATTAATTAAATAAAAAGAAAAAATAAGAAAACTTAAATAAATATATAAGACACTTTCCTTTAGGTTTTCATTGAGAAATTCCTCCAAAGAAAGAATGGAAAATTTACAAAGTTAAGCTTGGTATTTATAGGAAAATCTAAAGGCTTCCACCAATTTCGCCACCAATTGCTCCACCAAACATGGCATCAAACTAGCACCAAACATGACACCAAACATGGCACCAAATCCACCACCAAACATGCTCACAAATTTTTTTTTTTTTTATATTTTGAAAATGACTATAGTCATTACCCAAAATACACTGGATTGTTCATCAATTTCGGTCATATAAACTCTCAGAATTCGAATATATTTAAATCTTCAAAGTTATAGATCTTTGTGTCTTCTTTAATCTGCAACTTGAATCAGCTCAATCGGATAACAGATGAAAACGTCATGGCCAAAATACCAAACTTGCGCAAAATTGAAATTTAGGACTGCACTTCGTGACGCGTATAGTAAATTTCCGTTTTCGCCACTTTTTGCTCCGGATTTCATCGTTTTACCCCCCGAGTTGATTCTATTAAGTCCTGATACTTTATTTATGTACAAAACACATAAAAACATTCATCAAATCCGAGAAACTAAACAAAAAAATATTAGGTAAAAGGGGCGGTAAATATTGATATATTTTCCCTTCATCACACCCCCAAACCTAATATTTTGCTAGTCCTCGAGCAAAACAATAAATTAAAATACAAGAAATAATTAAAACTAAACTAAGCCACTTTCGTGTGAATCACGGTTGCATTTAGCATATGCGACAAGCCTTTAAACCCTTAGGTGTCCCTAGTGGACGAGTAGTCTCGTGAGGATTTACAGCGACGATACCCACAAACATCTTATAAAAGTAAAAAGATAGTAAAACTAATGCACACAAAAGCAAAAATATAAGATAAAATAGAATAAAGAAGTTTGTGACTAAACAAGTGAAATTTCTTATCCAAGTTAATAATGGTTTTGTTTCTTTCTAAATTACCGAATAAGTAAATTCTCCAATTATTTTTACCATTCTTCATACACATAGCGAACAAAATATTAATCAACTCATTTTGCCCACAATAGTCACAAGTGTAGTTGAAAAGAGAGTAATATTTTTGTCCTAAAGTTATATAAGAATTTACATTTTTTTAAGCAATGGAATATTTTTTTTTCTGATTTTTTCTCTTTTATTATTATTTTTATTTATATATAATATCTTCCATCTATGTAGCGAGCTTTGGGCCAGTGACTCCCAAACCAGTTGGATTTAAGGCACTAGGTGTTAAGACACCCCTACGGACTTAATTACTCAGACTTCAGATGTATATATTTTTGCAACATCTTCGATCCATGTAGCGAGCTTTAGGTCAGTGACTCTCAAACCAGTTGGCTTTGGGGCACTAGGTGTTAAGACATCCCTACGGACTTAATAACTCGGATCTCAGACATATATATTTTTGCAACATCTTCGATCCATGTAACGAGCTTTAGGCCAGTGACTCCCAAACCAATTGGCTTTAAGGCACTAGGTGTTAAGACACCCCTACAGACTTAATAACTCGGATCTCAGACGTTTTTTTTTATCCCATCGCCTTTAGAGATGCTTCCTCCAATTAAACTAGAGCACTGAATATTACAAACTTGTCAATTACAACTCATGTCCATATGTTACCATGCATGTTGATAATACCTCTCAACTGAGCATATGAAGATCAATTTTAGTAAGTTTTATGGAGAATTCACAAATTAAATAATTCAAAAGGAAATAAACAAAAATTAACTTGTTCTGAAATAGGTTGAGATAAGTCTCAGGAGTGAAAATTCCTTACACAGCTATCTACACCAATTTCATCAGATTAATCAAGTTAAAAAAACACAAAAACACAAAATATTTTTTTGATTTTTGTAAAAATTTTCAATTTTTTTTCGAAAATTTTGACTAAAAATAAAACAATAAAAACATGGTACTAATTAACTATTCCCCTCCCCAAAACCTAAATGAGACATTGTCCCCAATGTCTTAAATAGTAGAAGAAGAGTTTAGAAAACCATACTTGGTTATTTGAAATTCTACATCTAAATGAAAAGTTACAGGTTAAGATCCAGATTTATCCGATGCCTCTTACCACGATCATTCTCGGACCAGTTTATTTTGGAAAGGATTGGGTCAATCTGTGGTTCAAAGGCTAAGATATTGTCAATTAAATCCTGGGCAGTTCTGGCAGTGAACATGAGTTCTTTTACAGGTTTAGACACGAATCCATTTCTACGGGCATCATCAAGAAAAGCACAAAGAAAATCATAAAATCCATGAACATTGTACAATCCAAGCGGTTTCTGGTGTATGTTCAAGTTCGCCCAAGATAGCACAGTAAAAATTTCCTCCATCGTGCCCAAGCCACCTGGCAAAGCAATAAAAGCATCATCACAGTTAATCATTTCTATCAGTCGTTCAGACATACCTGGCAAGATCAATTCCTCTCCGTTTGATTGTCCAATCAGATTCGCCTCCGCCAAGGGTTTTGGGATGATTCCCAATACTTGACTGCCTCCTTCTTGTATGGCCTTTGAAACGTTCCACATAAGTCCAAGATTGCCACCGCCATATACTAAGTGCATATTCCTTGCAGCAATAACTTAACCCAATCCATGTGCTGCCGTTATGTATTCTGGTTTAACACCAACACTAGTAACGCGAACACACAAATATTTTCAACCCGTCTTCTTGAAGTGGCTTCCATTTTTATCTGGATGCCTTCAAAAGTGCAATGATGAGTTGAATTTATAAAACCTGAAAAGGGTGAGTAAAAATAATAGCACTAGTACTTGCCAAATGACAATTATTAGTTAAACAGTAAAATATATTGTGAAAGGTCAAAAAGTCTGGATCCTGTCGGAGAAAACAAAACAAATCACAATTATTAGGAAAAAACAAAGAGATATAACATTTACAATAATTTACGGCTTGATTGATGTCTATGCGTCAGGGATAAGCTTCCTATCTAATTTTCTTATAAATTGGCAAATAAGGTCTTTTAGAGTCAGATTCCCAAGATTTAATTGTTGTCTTTCTTTTCAGAATTGTGTAAGTAATTTGCGAATGGCTATATGAACATATCCATCGGGATGCGTCTCAAGAGTCGAAGATATATCATTTAAAGACTCCTTACTCAAGTCATCCCTAAGGAATTTATTTTATCTTCGTGATTATCAGACACCATTCCTAAAGAACGACAATGAGTATTGTAATTTTAGTGTTCACATTTGTAACAAACAACCCATTTGCTTAGCTCTACGTTTTTTTTGCATAGGTGCTTCTTCCAAAACCAGGTACATGTGAAATAAAAGAGTCAGAAGACTCACCTGCCAATCAGACCTATGCTTCAATAATCCAATGAATGTCAGTAGGAATACCTTTGATCATCAGTAGTCTCATCTGTTCCAAGCGAGCTTTGTAAACTTTCATCAGAGAATTTTGAGGGAGAGAAGGAAATTGCCTATGAAGATTTGAGAACTTCTTCCATCCTGAAATCTGACTTTACCTACACAAATTAAACACACCAAATAAAACACACCAAATCAGAATATATATAAAAATTACATGTGTTGCCTCCCAGCTAGCGGTAAGTTTAACTTCGTCAGCTAGACATGAATTTCCGAACGTTAGACTGTATCTGAAAGTGTGACACTTTCTTTTTGTCGCTCAATTAATTCTCCTCATTAGTGCATGACACGCTTGTTTTTAACCTTGAATGTTTTGTTGGGGTCGGGATCATATAACTCAATGGCTATATCTGGTAAAACCTTGGTGATTAGGGATAGACCTGACCACCGTAATTTTGGCTTCCATGGGAAGAGTTTCAACCTTGATTTTTTTAACAGTACCTTCTGCCATGGTTCCAGTTGTATGCGCACTAACTTCTCATCATGTCTTTTCCTGGCCTTTTCTTTGTATAATTTGGCATTCTCAAAAGGATGAATGCGAAATTCCTCCAATTCGTTGAGCTGGTGGAACTGTTTCTCTTATGTTGCTTGTAGTGCAAGAATTTGCTTTTTAGCGCACAAGACGCTTTATCTTTAGGCTGCACAGGCAGTTGACATGTTTTAAGTTTGTTAGTAGAACTTTGCTTTGCGTCAGAGTTCTGGGCGGTACTATATATCACATCAAGTCTGAAACATTCCTCCTTCTTTTCACATCCGGGAAATTCATGGCCTTGAAAACATTGAATGTTACTTCTTGGTTTTGTACCCTCATGGTTAATTCTCCGTTCTGTACATCAATAATGGTTCGACATGTTAGGGTTGGTGCTCAGAGTGCCAATCCGGATCGTATTT
Organism: Zanthoxylum bungeanum; assembly: GCA_019454045.1. Lineage (NCBI taxonomy): Eukaryota > Viridiplantae > Streptophyta > Magnoliopsida > Sapindales > Rutaceae > Zanthoxylum > Zanthoxylum bungeanum. The sequence goes on along the minus strand of SKCR01007484.1, from coordinate 42,374 downwards.
ATGTCCGATTCATAAATACGAGCAATTATATTTTCCATAATATTACTAATTAAATGGTAGCACCCTTGTCTTTTATACACATATTCGGTCTGATTACGATTAGATCGAAACTGAATCTGATTTAGTGATATGCTTATATCAGACAAAGACCCTAGGATTTACAGTATAGTACGCAGTTATAGCGTAGTTTGTAATTTACATTGGGAAGCGCATTATTAGTTGTATATCCTTAAATAAAGTTACTGGTCAAGATTTACTAACACGGGTCGGTTAGTAAAATCAGCTGAGACCAGTACATGTCGTATATCGTGACTTGGTCCGATGGTTTATCCCAATGAACCATGAGTCTCATGAGACTCATATAGACATGTAGGTGTTTATTTGATAAGACACTGAATGACTCACCGAAGGTTTCCTCTTAGATGGTACACCAACGTCAATAGGAACCTTCTCGAGTTGAGCGAGCATAATGGTCCTTCGACTTGAGATACCACAGTGGGATATATGAGTTATCCTCCATACTTTGATGGCAGTCACGTCAACGATCTATTAATGATCAGACCTCCGCCTGTTCGTTGGGTGTGGACTGATGCTCATGATATCAAGTGTGTATCAAGTTATGATCTGTCAGTCCTGTGTACATGGCATAGGCATCCTCACGTGTTTACGATCTAGTAAATCCATGACCGTGGTATAACATCGGAAATCAGTTTCGGGTGTTATTTAGAGATCGTAAATTAAAAGTCGATTGTATTATACCGAACAGATTTGACGTTCTGATCTATATCCCAGGTATAATACGGATGGCCTGTGACAGAGGGATTATACGTATGCAATGACCTCGGCTTGTATAGTTTAGCGAGATTATCCGAGGTCGTCATAATCTATGAGTGGGTGGATTATGGACACGAAATCAGATTTCGTGACGGATAAACCTAAACTTATAGAGTCCCACAATATGAAGTGTACTCGTTGAGGACTTGGGCAACGCGATATGAATAATATGGATTATTCATAATACTTCACCGGATTAAGTGAGTTAATTCAGATCGTTTAATCGTTAAACGATAACACATGCAATTAGGAATTTTGTCCGTAAATAATTATTGTGTATTTGTATTTGATACATAATACGATTAGATACACATTAATTATTCGTCAAATGAGATTTTGACACATGCCATAAATATATGTATTTGTTATTTATTATAAATAAAATACATATATGTTTGTTGATTAATTATTTAATCATTTAATTGTTAAATAATTAAATAATTGTTATTTTAGCCTTATCCAAATGTCATAATTGATATGATACTTGGTGAGAAATAATTGGAGCAAATGACATGATCTAAATATACTTTATGTGTGTACTAATATGATTGGGCAATATAAAGTATTTTGTCAATTTAATTTGATTAAATGACAAAAATGACCAAAATACCCCTCCTTATAACATCAATTTCGGCCACATCATTATTTAAAAGAAGAAAATTTGTTTCTCTCTCTTGTTCATCTTCTCCATGGCCGAACAACTCAAAGGAAATGGGTTTGGAAAATTGTTTGCTAAATCCATGAAGATTTGAAAGAAATTTCAAGAAAAAAGCTTAGGAAAACAAGGATTAAAGGTAATTCTTCAATTCCATAAGCTTAGAAATTTGATTTTTATTTTCTTGATGAATTAGAATGGTTCTAGGGTTCTTAAAAATCTGAAAATCTGGGGCTTTGTTGTTTGGTGGATGGATTAGAAGCTAGTGTGCATGTGTGAAGTGTTATTGGATGGAAATTAGTGTAATTTTATCCAATTTAGTCATTAGATGATAGGTTTCTATTCTAGAGTTATTGAACCACTCTAATATAACCTAGAATCATGTGTGGTGACTTTAGTTGGTGTTATGGATTAATTTGTTTGATCTTGAAAATTGGATTTTAAAGCATGAAAAATAAGAATTTTTGGTCTGCATATCAGATCTGCCCAAACTGGAAATTCTGGGGTATTTTTGATGTCCTACGAATGTAATGGATGTGTTTTTGGAGTTGGCACAATTGCCGGAAAGTGTTTCCGACTTGAAATAAGCGAAAACGGCCAAAAACGGCGTTATCGGGTGGATTTTGAGCCAACTGGGTGACGGCTGTGAAAACAGTGCTTCCGTCACTGTTCGGGCAGCCCGTGAACTTCCCCGACCCTATTGGAGCTGACCTGGGCAGTTTCCATAAGTGTCGGGTAGTCGGTTCGGTCAAAAACGTGTTTTAGGCAATTTTGCGGAAAAATAGTTTTCGTAAAAGTTTCGCGAGTTTTCAACTAGTTTATGTCAATATTTGATATGAATAAATATATTTAGGTGAAATATAAATAAATTATTCATATTAGATATGAATAATTTATTCGGTATTTTGAAAAGTTTTAAAATACAATATCGCTCGGATCCGCGCTTCCGCTGCGCTCATCGCCCAAAACCCCAACACGACATGTAGCCAAGAATGGTCTCCCGAGGATGATCGGCACGTCTCCATCTTCCCCCATATCAAGGACAATAAAATCTGCTGGGAAAATAAATTTGTCAACTTTGACCAGCACATCTTCAACTACACCTCTTAGAAGTATGAGCGTTCTATCAACAAGTTGCAGAGAGACTAGGTAGGCATTGCTTCTCCAATTTGAAGTTTCCTGTAAATAGAAAAATGCATTAAATTAACACTTGCACTTAAGTCACATAAAGCCTTACCGAAGTCATGTTCTCCTATAGTGCAAGGAACAGTGAAAATGCCAGGATCTTTCAACTTTGGGGAAAGTTTCCTCTGAATGATGGCGCTGTATTCTTCTGTCAATGCTATTGTCTCGTAATCTCCCAATCTCCATTTTTGTGAAAGAATGTCTTTCATGAATTTGACGTAACTGGGCATTTCTTCCAACGCTTTTGCGAATGGAATGTGATATGCAGTTTTTTGAAAACCTCCAGGAAATGAGTAAACTATTTGTCCAGTTTGTTTTTCTGGAGTCGCAGTGGAAAAGGTGGAGGTGGAGTGATTCTTTCTTGATCTTTTGCCTTTGCTTATTTTCCTCCATTTGTGGAACTGCTTCTTTAGGAACTTCTTCAATTGTTGCCTTGATTCCAACATCTTTGTTAATTTCATTACATCTTTTTAACATGATGTCATGACATTGCTCCTTCCATCGGTTCCTTGGATTTGGTTTTGTGTTGCTATGAAGGTTTTCCTGGCGGTCTGTAACTCTGAGCATTGGCCAGTTGTCCAATTTGATTCTCCAGTGCTTTAATAGAAGCATATTGACTTTGAATTAATGCTGCATGGAATTGAAACAAAGTATCATACCTAGCTGTTTGATAGTCGTGTTTTGTTTCTATCTTTTTCAAGTGGGTCGGCACTTCTACTATTCCCGGTTCATTTGCCTGCTCCTGGTCAGCTGTTGGAATCCGGGTGGTGGGTTGTTCATTTTCCCTGAATTATTGCTCCATGAAAAATTGGGATAATTCCTCCACCTTGGGTTGTAGGTGTTGGAATATGGATTGTTCCCCTGTCTGTTGAAATTGTTGACATAATTCACTGTTTCTTTATCTTGGTTGAAATATTTTGACTATGGTGCTCCTCCATATAGTGAACTTTTGGATCCACCATTAACCTTCATGTTAAGAGTTTCCAGATTCTTTCAAATCATATATAGCTTGCCATTCACTATGGTGTTAGCTCTAAATTCCAGCAATTCGTTGGTCAAGCTCATTTCTATTGGCCACAAGGAGTTGTTGTTGGCCATTTTTTCAATTAGGTCTCAAGCTTGATCTTCTCCTTTTGCTATTAAGGCTCCTCCAGCAGCAGCATCAATTGTGGTTCTCATTATTCCAGAAAGTCCATTGTAGAAGGTTTGGACTTGTAGTCACTTTGCAATCTCATGGTGAGGATATTTCCGGAGCAACTCCTTGAATCTTTCCCAAGCTTCACAGATGGATTCTGAATCTTGTTGCACAAAGGATGTGATGTCATTCCTCAACTTTGTTGTTCTGGCTGATGGAAAGTACTTTGCAAGGAATTTGGTGGCTAGAGAGTTCCAAGTTGTGATAGAACCTGCTAATAGTGAATTTAGTCAAGCTTTAGCTCTGTCTTTCAAGGAATATAGAAAAACTCGTAGTCTCATAACTTCTTCAGCTGCTCGGTTGTAGTTGAAAGTACCGCAAACTTCTAGGAAGTTATTGATGTGGGCATTAGGATCTTCAGTTCCATTCCCTCCAAACTGAACTGACTGCTGAATCATCTGAATGCATGTTTTGATGTCACACGTATTTGATGGTAAGAGAGGAAGTACAATATAGGAAATGAAACTGTCAACCACCAGAATGGTTCTGTCTCGAATGGGAATTGGTGGTGCAACTTCTAAAGGTTCAGGTTCCATGTTAACAATTGCTTCTTGGCCTTCTCGCATTTCCCTTCTCAACTGTCTGATGCTGGGTCAAGCGTTCAGAGTTCAAAGCTTCTGGTTCGTCTCATGTAGTGTATGAGAACCTGAAACACAAGAAAACAAAAACAATAAGTAAAAAGAAATTAGACAAAGTAACGTATTTAACCCCAAAACTAATAGTGAAAGATAAATAAGTCCCCGACAACGGCACCAAAAACTTGATCGGCGTTGTCACACGCGTATGACGCAAGCGCATGTTTCGTTCAAGTAGTATAAAAAGTATCGATTCCACGAGGACTTAATACTTAGCTATTAATTTTATGAGGCCAAATGATTACTAGTATCTAACAGATTGATTGATTGACTGAGTGGTGACTTTAAACTTAAAAACAAGTAAATAAAATTGCACGAAAATAGGTTGGGGAAAATTCAAATTTATAAAACTATTCAGGGTTGTGAATTCTTCCAATATCTTTTAAAAGATAAAGTGGTTATTTCACGTTTATGCAATATATTGGTTACTAACCTGGAACACAAAAATATGTAAAAGCCTCTTCTGATGGTCAGAAATAAATACTCGGTTTAACCCAATTAATCATATTCCTATATCAACCAAGTTACCTGAATTCATTAAGATTAATTTCCAATTATGGTTACCCCCGCCCGACAGGTATATTCCTATAATGTAAGGAAATCTATTAAGGGTTATCTAGGGGTGAGCAAAACCGATTTCGGTTCCGGTTCCGCATGGAACCGGAACCTACCCAGAAAAATTCGGTTCCGCACTAAGTGGAACCGGAACCTACCCAATTAAACAGGGTACCCTATTATTCGGTTCCAATCTGGTTCCGGTTCGGTTCCGGTCCGGTTCCGAATTACCCTATTTTAAAATATTTTAATGAAAACTACATTCCAATACGAGTCCGTAAGAAAAAACGGGGACCATATAATAATTTTTTAAGTACTATGGTGATTTCTGTATACAATACTTTTACAGAAAATGAAGAGCAGAAGCAAGAGGCATGGCAGAGCTTCTGCCAATTTAATTTGCCACCTATTGATGCTCAGTCCATGATCAAATTAGCACTTCACAGTAGATTGCAGGTGGTGCTGAGGGTAGCTGATTGCAGCAGCAGGAGTCAGTTCTTCTTAGTCTTGTGGAGAAAAATTTAGAAATTCATTATCATGTAATTCTGTCTTTCTCATGATTATATTCTGAGTGACAATGTTGAAATAATGTGGTCAATTTGATCATGTTTCCCCCTCTTTAATTTATAGGCCCAAACTTAAAAACTTTAAAAACTTCGTTATTCGAAAGCAGAACAAGGAGCTATTAATTTGCCAACAAAATATTTCCGCAGTCTCAATGAGGCGCTTTTAGCAACAAATATGACCCAGATTTGAAGAGCCCGGGACCTTGTCTGAAGTTGAACTTTGTGCGCTCTAGAAGAAACAAGCACAAGCAGGTCCATAAAACACCAAATGCTTGGCTGTGACATCTTTTTCCTACAATTATCTCATAATCACCTTCTTAGTATTTGATTTCACAGTTACAAGCACATGATATCAGCAGAAATAATGTGGTCAAGTTGATGTGAAACCGGTTCCATGGTCCGGTTCCGGTTCCGATCATTTTGGAACCGGAACCTACCCGGATAAAATCGGTTCCTTCATTTTTGGAACCGGAACCTACCCGATTACAACCGGTTCCGGTTCCAAACCAGAAAAATCGGTCCGGTTCCAACCGGTTCCGGGTAGACCCGGAACCGTTGCTCACCCCTAGGGTTATCTATCCTCAAGGAAGATCGTGAGTTATTAAGTTTAGGGTCTTAAACCTAAAATCCCATTTTCAAGTTTAAATTAAGTTTACCAGTTCAATCTTATTAATGACCAGTTAACAAGAAGCATTAAGATTAAAGCTCAATAAATGAACCTTTATATTACCCAAACCGTAAAACAACCCCTTATTAACTGGTGATATTGGAATTCATCACAACTCCAGATAACGGGCTTAGCTACGATACATATCTAAGGCTAATAAAAGCTTAAATAAAATAAGAGACATAAAGTAAATGCTGGAAATTCAAAATGTGAAAGTATAATAAAAGAAAATGTTGGGGGTTAGAGGATCCACTTTTAATATTTCAAAATTAGAAATATCCCTTATTCTCAATATATACCGATTAATTAACCAGACCATAAAGGCGATAATTTCATTTGTCTCAATTAAATCCAACCGACCATATAGGCGGTAACAAGATTATTACCTAAACCCACCATAGAGGCGGAAACTACGTCTGAAATGAAAAACCGACCATATAAGCTGTAAATAAGGTTGTCACCTAAACCGGCCATATAGGCGGTAACTAATAAATCCAAATTTTATTTAAAATAAGAGAGATTAATCTATTTCAGTATATTAAAAGTCTCACATTTTCACCCCAGCAGAATGAGATTATCTGCTCATGCTGTAAAAGAAAACACACAAAATTTTATTAATTAAATAAAAAGAAAATACAAGAAAACTTAAATAAACATACAAGACACTTTCCTTTATGTTTTCATGGAGAAATTCCTCCAAAGAAAGCATTGAATATTTACAAAGTTAAGCTTGGTATTTATAGGAAATTCTAAAGGATTCCACCAATTTCGCCACCAATTGCTCCACCAAACATGGCATCAAACATGACACCAAATCCTCCACTAAACATGCAAGCATGTTTGGTGGAAGTTTGATAATTTTTATTTTTTATTTTATTTTATTTTTATATTTTGAAAATGACTATAGTAATTACACAAAATACACTGGATTGTTCATCAATTTCGGTCATTTAAACTTCAGAATTTGAAAATATTTAAATCTTCAAAGTTGTAGATCTTTGTGTCTTCTTTAATCTGCAACTTGAATCAGCTCAATCGAATATCGGATGAAAATATTATGGCCAAAATACCAAACTTGCGTAAAATTAGAATTTAGGACTGCACTTCGTGACGCATATAGTAAATTTCCGTTTTCGCCATTTTTTGCTCTGGATTTCATCGTTTTACCCCTGAGTTGATTCTATTAAGTCCCGATACTTTATTTATCTACAAAAACATAAAAACACATCAAAATGTTCATCAAACCCGAGAAACTAAATAAAATATTAGGTAAAATGGTGGTAAATATTGATATATTTTCCGCTCATCACACCCCCAAACCTAACGTTTTGCTTCTTGATTTCTTCCCTAACCTTTTCGACCCATTCTGGCCTCATTCTTCGGAGCTTCTATTTTACTGGTCTCATGTTCGGATAAGTTGGTATCATGTGCTGGACAATACCCATGTCTACTCCTGACATGTCTTCAAATGACCAGACGAATACTTTTGCATATTTTATTAATATTCTCTCTAATTCTTTCTGCTCATCAGAGGTAACCTCACTTGCAATTGAAATTTCCTTATAAAGCGGGGAAATCATGAGAAGCAATATTGACAAAATAAAGCAAACATGAAAAACTAATAACGTGGGGCCACAAAACTTTGTTTCAAAAAGGAAAGCAAATAAAAAAAAAAGGGAAAATTGTAGAGAAAGTTGAAAAAGAGATAAAGACTTTGACCACAAAAAGAATTCCAGAGGCGTGAAGAATTGGAGTAACACGTGGGCCCAAAAGTGCATTAGGGTTTCAATATATTGGTTATTCAAAAGCCATGCAAAGTTGGCAAGAGGGGGCTGCGTGAATATAAAAGAAGGTAGAGGCGTGAATTCGAGAAAGAAGCTGCTGCGCAAATAAATAAAATAAACCAGAGAGCAGCCGAGAGCTGAGAAGCAGGCCGGGATGTGGAGAAGCGATAATTTAGAACGATATATCTCTCCAATACCGGGCTATCTTTATTTCTTTTATGGAGAACTAATCTCCTAGGTAAAGTTAGGGATGATTTCTTGTACTTGAATTCCTATATTTGTGTTTTCGATTCCTAAGAATCTTTTAAATGTTTAATATAATTAATGTTTGTATTCTTTATTATCATTCGATTTAGTAATCTAGAGATTGTGTTTTGTCAAATCCGATATAAATCCAGTCGTGTTTCTTCTACGTGTGATTTGCGAACCCAATTGTGATTGGTAAAAGTTATTTTGCGTGTTGGTCTTCTGCTGCAGTATTGTCTGAGTGTATATTGTTGACGTTAGATAGCTCGTAACGATGACTTTTGTGTGCTGTTAACATAGGGAAAATAATCATTAATTACCTTAGAAATTGATATGCGTAGAATTGAATATTTTCCGGTTGTTGGTTTGGGATGTGAAACCCTCAACTGAGTAATAATAAGAATTAATAGCTGAATATATGAGTTGAATACAAGAGGGATTCCCGACACTTTGTTGTTTATCTCTGTTGACATCTTTTATTATCTTTTCATTATTTTATTTATCTTTACTTTAGTTGCCCATTTCATCATTTTATTTATTTAAGTTACTGTTAACATTTTTGTTTGAGTAAATTAGTTCATGTAACCATCTCTCTGAGGAATCGACACCCTAGCTATATTGCGATAGTCGCAAGTATCTTTTGGGCGTAATCGAACATCTTCGTAATTTACAACCTTGTCTTCTTTCGTCTTCTTGCATTCTTCGAGCGTCGGATTCTCCAACTGCAATAGTTCTTCTTCCCATTTTTCTTCCTCTTTTCCAACTTCCTCTGTCTGCGGTTCTTTGCCCACTTCTACGGGTTCAGAATATCCTTGATACTATATGGATTTCACAAAGTATTCCATCAACATCATCCTTTTTTTCTTGGTCTTCGGCTCATTCCTATCGGATTCATACCCCAGTCTTCTCTCAGTGGTTTGTCCCTTAAAATCTGGCAGTGCTCTTATTCTTTGGCCTCTAACACTCAAACCTATGCCCATCTCATATTTTACTATTTCCATGATTCTAGCCACTTTATGGTCCACCCATTCTTCAAAGTTTGCCGCCACTTGGAACCTTGTTTGTCCACTTCAGCCCTGATAGTGACAACTTCCCCTCCATGTGGGAACTTAATAACCTAGTGTAAAGTGGATGGCACACCCCAAAGTCTATGAAACCATGGCCTCATCAATAACAAAGCAAATGTAGTTGGGATGTTAAGCACTGTGAACTCAACCTCGTCTTCTATCGAGCCCACTTTGACTATTGTGACGAAAGTACCTTCGACTCCCCGTTTGCTATCGTCATATGCTTTTATAGTCATACTGGAGGGGCTTAAATATGCTATCCGCATACCCAACCTTGGAAGAATCTTTAAAGGGCACACATTGATAGATGAGCCATCATCCACCATCACACAAGACGTCTTCTTGCCTCTTACTTCCGCTTTTATGAATATAGGCTTTTTGTGATTCCTCCCCTCTATAGGGAGTTCTTCTTCAGAGAAAGTTATCATATGCCTACCCTCTTTCTGTACCGACCCTACGAACATTGTCGGATTTGCATCTTCAGGTACCATTATCTTGCTTAGAGCTTCTACCATGGCACGCTTGTGCTATTGAGAGACGCATAATAACTCTCATATGCTCACTTGTGCCTGTTTCTTCTTCCATTGACGCAACACAGTATCCCCCTCGTTGTTGTCCGTATTCTCCGTCACATCTCGGCCTTCTTTTAGCACTTCATTGCCTTTCTCTGTTACTCACTATAAAAACGTCCACTGCGAGTCATCCCCTTTACCTCATCTTCGTCACTGCTCGAAAAGTTTTCCCATTAATCTCTCCCCTGCTCTGTTTCATCTTCACTACTGCTGTCCCATATCCACATGCAAGAAGCTTGGTGGTTGAGAGTTTGGATGACAAAGCTTTCGGGCAGGTCGAAGTGGTAGTTGGGTTAAGGTTTCTGTGTGTGTTGGATTGTTCTTTTTTCGGGTTGGATATCTTATGGATGTCAATGAGGTCTTGGATCTTATGCCTCAGGTGGGTGCAGTTGTCAGTTTCGTGGCCTTTTTGCTGATGGAAGTGACAATATATGTTTAGGTCGAAGTGGTGTGGCACATGATTTGGAAGTGGTTTAGGTTCTAAGGGTTTTAAGAGTCATTGTCTATTCAGCTTTTCAAACACCTTTAACAAAGATCTACCAAAATTGGAGAATCGCCTGTTTATGATGGCAGCGACCTCAGCAAGATTAAGCTTGGTCCCAGAAGGTCCCGCAATGATCTTTCTATTCTGGCCATAAAACTTTCAATTCTCTGCTTCATCTTTCTCGATATCCATGACAATTTCTCTTAACTGTCCAAAGTCACTAATCATGGAGGTCATCCTCCTCAGCTTGTTATAAATGGAGGGCTTGGTGCCCTTAATGATCATCTTAATCTGGTCATTCTCCGAGGGTCTTGTCTGTATTTTCAAGAGTTGGCTTCTCCAACGATCCACATAATCTTTGAAGGTCTCTTCTAGCTTCTGTTTGGTATTTTCTAGGTCACGGAGCAACAAGTCTATCTCAATGTCTGTGACATGTTAGTTCAGAAAGGCCTCTGTTAATGCCCTCAATTCATCCCTGACCTTTCTCTCCAAGTCATGATATCATACTACAGACGCCCCTTCCAATGACATCTCGAACATCTTATGCACTTGGCGTTTCGACAAACCCACTGAACTCATCACTGAAATATACTGTTGGAGATGGACTCTTGGATCTCCGTTTCCGTTGAACTTGGCCATGTTAGGATATTAAATTGGGGAGGCAGTTGTTATTCGAAATTCATCGCATCATAGTCTAACATATCTTCATGTTTTCCCTTCATCTTGCGGGTAACTGACTCTACTTATTCTCTAAGTTTCTGTAACTCTGCTTGAAGCCCGACTATCCTTCCCGTGGCATACTCAGCCATGTCATCATCAAAAACAAATATTTCTTCGCTTACCCTTTCGGGGGCTCCTCACACCTTCCATCCCCCTTGTTTTCTGTTCCCATTATGCAAGGTGCTGTCAGACTGGCCACAACGTTGGTCAAAGCTTGTAATTGCTCGATAATTTTAGTGATGTTGGTCTCTAATTGATCCATGTGGGAACCTTTGATGTCTGACGCATTCATACTTGTTAACCTCTTTTTGACAAGTCTTCCTTATTCTCTAACCCAACAGATATCTATGATGGCTTTTAAGACAAGAGGTCAGCATGATGCGTGTATGCATGTGATGTATGATATGCATGAGATGCATGTGGTTATCAAAAAAGCATATACCCTTCCGACCTTATTTTTCCCGCACCCGTAATAAGTCTATTTCTGCCTTAGGTACGGCTCATTTAATACACCAATGTGGGGTACACAATCGTTCTCTCCTACGCTATATGGGTGAACACTAGTTACCTCGGTCAATTTTCATCAGTAAAAGACAAAGATCGCCCATTTACAAGATTGACTAAGCCTATTATGGGGATCGTGTCATTGTCTAGAAACGAAGAATTGGACCCTCGGTAATCACGATTGTGGAGAGGACGGACTTGGAGATATTCAAAAGTATACAAATATGTCATAACAAGGCATACCCTTCCTGGATGAAAGCCAATGCGGATATCGGACTCATGCATCTAGCATATTCGGATCATGTTTGGACCTTCTAAGCCCATCAAGGTTTTCATACAAGTTGGCCCGTTATCATTTTAAAGCGTTCAATCAGATTATCGCAAGGTGTAAACTTGTCCCAGTTGAAAAGGCCCAACAAGTTTACACTTTTGCGATAAGGTGGCTAAATAACTTCAAATGATAGGGGGCCCAAACACAAGGTGCCCCATCATTACTTTGAAAACTTTTGGCCCAACCATCATAAGATACAAACTGGTCCCAGTTTAAGTGGCCCAACAAGTTCGTATTCTATGAAAAGAAATCCAAATGGATCCAAATGATAATGGGCCAAAACACAATCATGTGGTAGCTTCTATAGGACACATGATTATGGTTCGTATGTGGGCTTACAAGGGTATGGATAAGGCTCTCATCGGCGAAAAGATGCACACGACTAGGTCTCCCCACTCAAGGGTTCGAGCGATCAAGTGAGCACGTCTTTTTTATACCCTAGGGTATGTGCCAACGAGTGATGGTTATCATCACATAATGATCCACCGGCTTGAGTGAAAGCGACTTCACGATACATGATGCCATCGGGGTGAAAATGGTATGCAAAATATATGAAACTTGGTTAAATAAAGCCAAAGCCACAGACACTACAAGACATTGTTTCGGGGCCGATTCTCTATCCCCAGTGGAGTCGCCATTTGTAGGAGCGAAGCGAGGTTTACCGTTATGCCTATGATGTTCGGCGACCACGACACTGTTGGGCTCGCTGGCCGTAAAGAGTACGGATTAACCTGCGGGGGACTAAACCAAAGAATAAAGGAGTCGTCACCCAGCGTGAACTGGGAAAGATTTAAGGCCGCACTCACCCCTCGCAAGGAAAGACCTCAAACTGTTGGGTTCAGAATGGTCTCTTACTTATGCCAGTATAATGTACGGGTTCACACAATGGTATAGTCAAGTCTCAGTGCAATTCATGCATAAAAGCGAATAAAAATGTAATAACATACCTAACCAAAATAATAATCACAATAAAGTAGTTCCAAAAGCATATTAAATTAAGAAATACGAGATGTGATAACGAAAATTATAATAAACAATCAAAAGCAGGGAAATCGTCAATAAATAAATAGCAAATAAAAATGGGGGATGATCATGCATATATGAGTATTTCTCGAGTGGCACATGGAGTTGTATTCCAATTACAAACCGCACAACCATCCATTCAGATTCGGCTTCGAAATTTACGTCTGGGTTTCCATCCGATATACCACAAGGGATAATAACATACATAATCATCAATGCAATGTAAACGGACATAAAAATAGACGCAGAATAATATATTAATGCATATACGGATAATTATCAACATGAACAAGCGTAAACAAAATAAACTCGAAATAATAAAATAACAATAAAAGTGAATAAATAGATTAAAAAAAAAAGATAAATAACGAAATGCCAAAGAAAGAAAAAATGTGACCAGCAATTTGACCGTCTTTGATGTAGGACTTCGCATACCTGACTGGAAGTATTTCACGTCTAGCCAGTCATGCAGCGTCCGAAACTATAAAAATAAATATGGTGATGATGCCCTCAGGTCTTACCTTTTAAGTCACTTTCTCGGAAGTGCGTTAGGCCGTTATGGGAAAGATTGAAGCTTGGTTTCAAGGTTTCGGTTTTCTAGTTCGATGGTTCACTGTTTCGCTATTTCTGGTTGTTGGTTCACTGTTTTTGCTCGCTGTTTCGCTATTTCTGCTCGCTGTTTGCTATTTCTGCTCACACTAGTTGTTGTTTTTGCTGGTTTCATGTATGTCTGCTCCGCGTTTTGGTCTATTCACGCTGATTCTAGGTTTTTCCTTGCTGATGTCGCTATTTCTGGTGGCTTTGTCCGCTGTTTCTACTTGACGCTGATTTTTTTTTTGTTTTCTTTGTCGTTTTTCATTTACTTTTTCTTTTTTCTATTTTGTTGTTGTTTTTCTCTCTGTTTCTGGTTGTTTTTTCTCACTGTTTCTGGTTGTTTTTTTCAAATGATTTACCCATATGGTTTTACCTTCAAGTTGCTGCCCAAAGAAGAAGAAAAGAGAGCTCCCTTTGATGATGACTTGGTCCATTTTTTATAATGATTTGAAGAGATCTTCAAATAGGGAAACAAATCATGTTGGTTTGGGAACAATATTATCAAATTATTTAGGGAATAAAATCTCATAAATTTGGTGATGATGAGATCTCAAATCTTGTTAAATTGGTAAAGATGTGATCTCAAAATCTCATTAAATTGGAAAGTGTTGATGCTCTCATAACTAAGGAGATTTTATCATATTTGGGAAGATCATGGGCCGATTGTATGGGTTGCAGGGGCTGATTGTGTGGACTGCATGGGCCGATTGTTGGGGGAGCAAGCTAAGGTTTGAAGCAGAGGCTGACTGAGCGACTCCAAGGCTGGCTAGTGAGTTCAAATCCGATGATGGGCTAATTTTGGAGGTTTTCCTTCATTCCGGCGTTCGTTTTTCACAACTTCCGTAACTTTTCAAGTAGTGCCTCCATATGAGGCTCATGTAAAAAATACAGTGTCTACACTAATCACCTAAATTACTATAAAAAAAATTAAATTAAATGATTTAATGTCTATTTTCTAATATTATTTAGTATTTTCAGATAAATAATAAGATTTTACTTCATAATATTTTAGTTGAATATGTTGAAGCTATAGTAATCCAAAATTGGTGGCATTTTGGGAAGTTATGTAACAAATATGTCTTAATCATGTAAATGTTATTAGGGTTTCTCCAACCCAACATCATTATGTCAAAATGGCAAATGAGGCACCAAAATGGCACATGATAGCAACGTCAAAAATGGTGTTGCTACAATATTGGATCAATAACGGAATTCAATATTTCAGTAAGATTTTACTGTCATCTTTATATTCAGTCATGGATAATCTTTTTTAGCTTATTTTGAGCTCGTATCATTTGGAGGTCATACTTTTTTTAATATACTCTCACTGTTATTTTTGAGCAATTCAATCAATTATTTTCTTTGATAACGTCAATTAATATCGAACTTTCTTCATCTGTTTTCTTTTTGAGTTTTTCGTTTTCACTCCATTGGGTACTTGAAATTCACTTAAATAAATATCATCATCGTTTACATTAAGTGAAAATTATGGTAGTCCAGAACTTCCTGATGTTTGAGACTCTGATACTGGAAAATTTATTTCTGATAAATGTATTTAAGTGTCTCTTTGCTTTTGAAAGACTGATGTTGCACCACTACACTTGTCTGAACATTTTTCAATGTCTTTAAGTAGGGGTGAGACTCTGATGTTGGAAAATTTATTTCTGATAAATGTATTTAAGTGTCTCTTTGCTTTTGAAATACTGATGTTGCACCACTACAGTTGTCTGGACATTTTTCAATGTCTTTAAGTAGGGGCCACACATGGTCAAATTTGAATATTTTCTTGTAACTTTCATATTGTGCCAACAATACTTTGGCTCGAATTATTTGCAAAATGATAAGAAGTATATTGTTATAATACATACATACAATATATAACACTTAAACATATGATATACTTTAAAATATAATACGCCACAATATATTATCGATATCGTGATCCGAAACACCACTAAGACTCACACATTCAATTTCTCTGATGCATCCCCTCAATTTGTGAACTACAACAAGAATAATTTGTATTCAACACTGCAAAGATCTCTCCGTTCGAACTTGATTGATAAACACTGATAAGGTGTCATGGGAGTTATTTGATATCGACAGCACTAGAGCTAATTTAGTCTCCGAACCATTTAAAATCCAATGTTTTTCTTGTATTATTGTGTGTGCCTTGCACCATCACCCAGCTTGTGAGCTTTGCTTTTTGCCATTGTTTCTTTAATGGGGAAGGCCATGAACAACAAACTGTGATCCCTTATTCAATGTTCTGTTCGACAATGCGCTTGGAAAATGTGTAAAGCAATGAAACGCATTGTATTGTATGCTTTCTGGAGGCTTGACATGGAAGCAAAGCTTCACCTTTTGTTTGTTTCTTTCTTTAGCCTTTCATTATTTTTCTACATAAAGCACTTTTGATGGCTATATATTTAAATGTTCACAATGAACAAAGCTATCTAACTTTCCTAAATTTTTTTTAAAAAAAAAAAAATACTTGGGTACATTAATAACTTCAAATATCAATGGCAAAGAAGGGAGTGTTAATGGTGGTTTGGTTATGGTGTCTTGTTATATCAGTAGCTTGTGCTACTAGACTGGGCTCTGAGTCAAGACAGAAACTTGAAGTTCAAAAGCACTTGAACCGCTTGAACAAGCCCCCTGTTCAAAGCATCAAGGTTTGGTTTTTTTCTTCTTCATGTGTATTCTTTTGTCTTTAATTTATTTTCTCCCTCCAAAAGTCTATATCTTTTCATTTTTTTTTTTGCTGTTTGGTTAGTCGGAAAGTATAGGAAAGTGAAAGAAAATGCATTTTCTTTCAGGTTTTGTTCATTTTGTTGTTTTTGGGTACATTAATAACTTCAAATATCAATCAATATTGTATTTATTTTTTAATTTTATTTTATCTTCTTTGTTTGTGCAATTGTGAAGTAATTAAAGCTAAAGAGAAAGGAAAAGAAAATGAGTTCATAATGACAAGTCCAATTTCTTTTTATGATTTGTCAGAGGCCAGGTAGAAGAACATTAATGCAACTCTGACTGCAATTTCGTGAACCTTTTTGAAAGGTCTTACATTTTAGTCTGATTTTTACAGAGCCCAAATGGAGATATTATAGACTGTGTTCACATCTCTCACCAGCCAGCTTTTGATCATCCTTATCTGAAAGACCACAAAATCCAGGTACATAATAATTTTTAAATCCATTTTTTAGAATGATTTTGGGCTAACAACTATCATCATCTTTGATTCTTCCTTAATGATTTCACAGAATATGCATGGGGATATCGGTTCTGTGAAAGTACTTTAGATAATTACGAACCTTAAGAATATAAAGAAACAGCAGATAGTAATTTGTTTTTATCAGTGAATTGAAAAAGACTGAAATTGAAGAAACACTAATAATTGTAAACTGGACCTTTTTACTTCTACATTTACCGAGCGCCCACAAGCACAAAACTGCATTTATCTCAATGAAACCTATCACAAGTTGCCTATTCGAGACGGCTACCTGCATCAGGAACCTAACCTTCACTTAGTCAAGCACTCAAGTGTCTTGCAAAATAGTAAAAAAATAGCAAAACAGAGCAGAATGAAACAAAACCACAGGAAAGTTTTTCATTTAAGGTTTCGAAGGAGATCGTGAAACAACATATCCAAGAACAGCTTTCTTGAAAAACTCTTGTAAAAAATGCTAGGCAAACACACGTTTTCAAGTTGAGAAGACGAGACAATTTTTTTGATAAAATAAAACTGTTGGAAGGTGAGCGCAACCAATCAAGCCCAAAAACATACCAACAACTCAGCCAAAACTTTGAATACAAAGCAAAAACCGACAAGAAAGCTGACTGGTTATTACCTAAATCTAATGAACACACACAGAATACAAAAGCAGAATAAGTAGAGCACCATACCAGGCAATCGACCAAATTGGTGGTCAGTCATAGATACTCAATCCTCCTCCATAGGTACATCCGGTATATCAAACCTATCTTCCTCGATCGTTTTATTGATCACAGACATAGGAAATGGTATGAAAAGTCAAGGAATCCAATCATTCAACCGAATACGACAAAGAAAAGTGCTTACATAAATCATTAGTGGTATCCTAATAGAAAAACAACAACAGAATGCATACAAGGAACAAACATCCTCATATAATCCTGTCTATATGATTGAATTTATACCATAAACAATTAAAATCATATAATTTTCCTCAAAAATGTCATTCAGAAGAAGAATTCATATAATAATTATCTATTAAAAATACTCAACTGTTTGCATTCATAAGAAAGCATCTAAAACCGACGTTGTTTAGGCAGGTATCAGCTAATTCTTTCTTTGTTGAAATGATTATTAATTAAACATAAAGTTTTCTGAACCTTATTACAATCATGCATTATGAAAATATCTTATGATTTATAAAGTCTATATATATATATATATATATATATATATAGAGAGAGAGAGAGAGAGAGAGAGAGAGAGAGATCTAAAGACAACAATAGGCAGTGAAGGCTAAAAATATCTTTTACTACCCAAGAAGGGTTTTCTATATGTCAATCTTCTTCCTCCATGATGTTGATTCAGGGCATTTGCAACTTCTAGCTTGAAACATATAGTATTGTTATTCTTTAAGACTATAATCTTCATTCCTACTGAATGAAAAACCTTGAAAGTCAAAAATTAAGCACAAATCTCGTAACTTCAAACTAAGTGACTTTAAATTCTCTTCTTTACTTTTCTTTATTTTATTCACAAATCTTTCTTTGGGGATTATTACTACATTATTATTGTTATTTTTAAAAAAAAAGGTTGAGGTAAACAGTAGTAGTTAAAAAGTTTCAATAGATATGATATCTGATTTCAAGTATATTTTTGCATGTATCCTCCTTGACTTTCTAGTAACTGAAGATCTATTGTAGCAAACAAACAAATGGAATTAAGAAGCTTGATAAAAGCAAAACTAATACCCATAATCAGACAAAAACCAGTGAGAAAGAAAATGTAACATTCACAAACTCCAAAGAGTTAATGTGTTGAAAATTAGAAGCTTTTCACAAAGCAAAGGATATATATTGACATAAGATCATCTTCCTTTTCACCACGATTGCGGCTATTATCAAGCTCCCTAATAATTTCAGGAGTAACCTGCATGTAAGGAGGGAGCATGGAAATCATAATCTGCTGAAATAGTATATATGTGGATCGATTACCCAACAAACAGAAGTGTAACAATTATTGACATTATGGGGCAATGATCTTACTAGTTTATGTTTTTGCTTTTTAAGGAGAATTCTGACGTCATCTTTATCTTCCTTTCGCAGTTCATTCTTGTACCTGTAAAATAATTTTAGGCAGCAGCAATATCAGGGAAAAGCCCAGGTGTAAATGATTTTGATGAAATTACTTATATTCCAAAATACAACAGAGAGCTTCACAAAGGAGAGACATTTTAGTCCATAGACTGGGCAAAAAGATGCACTGATCAATCTATAGTTTATATTCTTTTCAATAAGTTTCAATGAGTAAGGTGGCAGATTTTATTAGTTTGCAACAATAATAGCACCAATGAGTTTAACAATCCGTATTGAGCCCAATCATGGCTGACTTGGCTCTGCAGCTCCATGCCATCTGACATGCTGCCAGTGTTCTAAAACACGCTATATGCTAGTCGGGCGGCGACCCAGCGCCTAATTAGGGCCTAAGTGGTTAATGAGAAATTGAGAATTTCTATAATTAAGTTTAAGATTTGGTATGATTAATTACAGAGAAATGTTATTTGAGTAATGGGTAATATTTATAAATGGTCCATTTGATGAGAAACTAACAAAAATTGCAAAAAAAAAAAAAAAAAAGTTTTTTGAAATTAGGGTTTATGTTATAAATTTAGATTTTTTCAAATTGAAGAGTTAGAGAGTTAATTTTGTAAAATTAAAGTTAGGAATATGATTGAAGTGTAAAATTCAGCAGGAAAAAACAATTAATTTTGAATTCTACGTCGGTCAACGCCTTTGACCGACGAATTTGCTGGCAACAACTTGTCCGAATGGGCAGAAAAAGCCGCCCATTCCAGCGAGCGCCTGGCCCCAACGATTTGGGGCTAGGCGCGGCGGCCATAGGCCGCCGAACCTATACGCGCTGCTTAGGCGCACCTAGGCGGCGCGTTTTAGAATACCGCATACTGCAATTAATTGCCAATTTGTTACAGCTGCTACATTTCTTTTCTAATTTTGGTTGAAGTTTTAAAGTTTATATACTCTATAAGCAACTTCTGACTCAACTTTCAAAAAAAAAATCTATAGAGGGTTCCAAATTAAATCTCACCTAAATAAATGGAAAATAAAAAGCACTCACTACCACAAGAAGGGCCTTTGAAGGAAGATATCAATAAATAAAAATTATAAAATATGAAAAGAATCCCCAACTCATCTCCTTCCTTCATTCCCTCTTTTCTCCCATCCTATCTCAGGTCGTACTTGTATTCTATTATTTACTCTATTATGAAATCAGTAACAAAATCAATATAGGCAACACTTTATAGATTATAATCCCACAAGACAAGAGATATTAAATCCTCATTTTCCTAATTTCCTTACATTCCATACTTTAAATTTCCATTTAAAATCTGCAGATTCGTTTGTGGTTGACATCTACAGATTATAAATTAAACTTAGAACCAGTAGTGGCAATTGGAAAAACACCAACCTCTGTACAAATGCAAGAAGTGACTGATGCCATATTACAGGCATTACTCTTGTATCCTCCAGAAATCTCATGAAATGAGCAACAATAGCATCAACTACACGATATGGCAAGCCATATTTCTTCTCCAGAAGTAGCTTTATAAAGTAACTGCAACGGATAACATCAAATGTTATTACATAATTTTCAGATGATATTGCAACAACAAAAATGATTTGCCTCAAAAATTATCTTTTACTCCTCTAAAAGGTGAATTTCTTTGGTTAAGCAACCCTACATTTATAGCTTGATTCTTACAGTAACTCTAACCAAACTGTTTCTCATGAATCTCATCTCAATATTGCAACACACTATGCATCATATTCTATTATATATGGAAAAGCCACAATAGTAAACTTATCAGGATATATATGAAAAATTTGACTAAATGTTCATTATCAAGTTTTTCCTTCAACAGCCACTCTGGTATGAAATTCTCCAAGTTAATTTCTTACACTCTCCCACCATACGCTTGGAAAATACCATGTCACTTGGGATACATAGCATTTTTTTCGTTTTCCACACAAAGGCACACCTTCAAAAACGAGTTGTTTGTGGAAACATTAAATTTTGGGGGGAAACTCATTTTATCCTGATATTAGAAATTTGAATACCTTGTTGTACCACAATATTCCATTTCTGCAAGCTTGAGTAGTGCAACACTGCAATTTTTTTTTTAAAAAAATTGAGTTAGGTATCTCTTTTGTATACAGAATCAAGGAAACTGGAATAAAAAGTTATGGCTGCCAGGTAAAAAAATAAATAGCACATCTTGCAGGCAGAATGCCAAATATTCAAACTTTGGACTAGACACGCAAAGAATCAACTTGCTTCCATGCGCCTCAAACACAAGCATAAGAGTTTAGAAAAAAGGAAAGAAATCATTTCTTTTAGAAGTATTTAAACAATCAAAGGAGAATTATCTAGAAGAAAATCATCCAGTAATGAGTAATCTAAGCACTTTTAAGTCAATAATCCAATGATCATTGCCTATAATAATTGTGCCCAACTAATCAAAAGCAAAAATTCCAACTATTTGCCTAAGATGGGAACATAAGTTCCCACTAAGCAAACAACTTTTTGACAGGTTTTACAAAGATAAACTAGTCAAATCACCAGACACTGCTACCATCAACAACTACGCATCATTCAGCAAAAAAATCCGAAAAGACTATTAATGAGCATCTTGCGCACAATTGAAGGAGGCACAGACATCCGGCGCAAAAAAAATCACTTAGACCTTATAAAGAAGTCCATACTCCGCCAAGACCAAATGGCATAGGTATTCATGAAGAGGCTACGAGGTAAAAACTTGTATGCCAGTGTTGTTAGAGGCGCACTGAGGCGCGCCTCAAGACGAGAGGCGTACGAGGCAATCGTCGATGCGCATCTAACTGGTCGAGGCGAGGCGACGTGAGGCGCAGCGAGACACGAGGCACAACGAGGCGCGCACATCATGGTTTTACGGTTTTTTCATCAATTTTTTTACTCGTTTTTTTTCCAAATCTATTTCTTTCTTCATCTTTTTTCTGTTTTTTCAGTTTCTTTATTTATGATTCTTTTTTTTACATTTATGTTTCTTTTTTCTTTTATAGTTCTGTTTTATTGTTCTTTTTTACACTTTTCAGTTCCGTTTTTTTTTTCATTTTCTTTATTTACAATTCTTTCTTTTACATTTTTATTTCTTTTTTCTTTTACATTTCTTTTTTTTTGAACTTTTTTTAGCTCTGTTTCTTTCTTCATCATTTTTCTTTATTTTTTCCATTTTTTTTATCTACGATTCTTTCTTTTATATTTTCTTTATTAACGATTCTTTTTTCAGTTATATTTTTTTAATGCTTGTTTTTCATTTTCTTGAACTTGAAGTATGCCTCGTGTCTGTGAGGCGTACGCCTCGCGCCTCGTGTCTGGGAGGCGTACGCCTCGCGCCTCGCTTTTCTGGCTTTGATCGCCTCGGTGCGCCTCTCGCCTTTAACAACCTTGTTGTATGCTGAGTTAAAAATCAGACACAAATAAATAAACTACTCAAATGACTATACTTAAGCAGACAGCATTTCATATCTCAAAGTCTTCAAGTCTTTTCAGAAACCCGCTACAATTAGCTAGTGGAAATTTGTAAATTAATATTCATAAACTTCTTTGTAATGGCAATAATACCGAGCACACATTTATGTTCACACTCCAAAAACCACTTAAGGTTTTCTGTATACGCCTAAGGAGACACATTAACATAGAACATACCTTGAATGAAGCACAGGAATGGAGACCTTTTCAATAACACTCCCAACGATCACAGCTTCCCTGAGGTTGCATGTCCCTGACTAAAAACCAATTAAAATATTATAATAGAACTCTAAAATTGTCTATCCCATCAAGATAACAAACTCAGGCACAAGCAGACAAGCTTCTCATTAAGATTATGACTTGCAAATTCCTAGTGGTGGAAAATTTGATCTAATTGATAAATATGATTAACCCAGTAACAAATGTAACTACCCAGTTATAATCTTCTTACATAAATATAATCGTGAACAACCACTGGAGATGATAATATGTCCATATTATGCATGCAACTATACATATGCATAACCAAAAGACTGGTCTCAAGTTGTTGTGCTGGAAGATATATACCTTGCATAATGGGAACAATATTCCCTTGTTGAATGCAGCAGGTTTGTACACAGATTTCTTCAAAGATTGGTATAGAGCGAAATGAAGCTTCTTATTCTTTCGGATATCATCCCTGACCCGAGGGAGCAAAACAAGCTTGTAAAAGCGCTCTGCCTTCTTAGCATTCAGATTGGAAGCAAAAATTCGCGTCGCTTGATACATAGCATTAGGTGTCCATTTCTCAGGTTCAGTGAGATACAAGACTTGCTCCCACATTTGTGTTGAAGGGATGTGCTTAAATGCTTTGGGCATTTTTCCTGCTGTGTATTTACTCAGGAACTCGCCAACTCTGCACATTTCAATAATGGCACCTTTAATAATTTTTTTAACCATATTCAGGAAAAAAATAGTTCCATAGCAATACATCCCCATAACACCACAAATACGAAATAGAAGCTAATTATTCACAGAAGGGAACTAAAATGTGAAAAAGTCAGCAAGTGAATAACATGGCGCATTTTCAAAAGGAACACAATCTAAAAACATAAACTAACGTACCCTTTATACAAGTTTATGAATGACTCATCCAACTTAGGCAAAGGACGTGTTTCTGCAAAATTCCAAATCAAAAAGACAATTTAAAAAAAACTAAAAAAATCAACAAAAACGGAAAATATGCAAACATGACTATTTGATGGTTAAGAAAACATCAACCTGAAGCAACATCTGCAACGTTTTCTTTTATTTTCTTAATGACGAGGTCTGCAAGTGTAACTTGTGGACCAGCATCCTTTGATAAAAATGCCTCCAGTAATCTCTCATCATCCTCGTTAATCTCCTCCTGCAATACATTTAAAAAAGAACAAGAATAAACCAACCCAAATATGAAAAGTTTATTAAACCAAAAAAAAAGTCACCATATTTTAAAATTGAATAAAAAAAATTAAGCTCATTTTCTAAAACTAGTGTTAAATTCAGATACAACTGAAAAATATTGTCATTTACAAACGAGAATAGAACTTCAAAACAAAAATCAACAAAAACCCACAAGATACTTCATTTATTTTACAACAACCTATTCACCATCTTCATCATAACTTTTCTCAAATTCATTTTCATGTCCCCATTTGCTATACAATTTTCCAATAAATATTAAATATAAGCATTAGCTTCCTGCAAGTATAATCAATCTATTCTATACTACAAGAATCACTGACCTCATAACTTCCAAATTGACTTTGAGTCTCATTAAAACCACCGAAATCATCAATTTCTTCTTCTTCTTCCTCTACTCCTCGCTGCTTGCTCTGCTCTTCTTCAGCAAAAAGAAAGGCGTTTTTGGTGGCGTTAGGCTCTTCGGACTCTTCTAGAACCTCTTTCTGCTGAATCAACGCTTCCTTCAAAATCTTCGAACTAATCCCCGACGATATCGTCTGTAAGATACCAAAATCAATTAATTAGAACCATTTACTGATATATATGTGTGTGTATATATACAAAGAAATTGAAATTTACTTTATCTTGTTTTTGGTGGCGTTTGGAAGCTTTGGATCGTTTCTTTGAGGAAGCTATAGATTTGTCATCGTCGTTCGACGGAAGAAATGGCTGCGGGTTTTGAAATCTTTCGCGTTTTCTCGCCATTGATTGCGACTTTGAGAGTTGTAGAGTGACGAACAGAGAATGCAAAACCCTGAGCAAAAACAGGCCTATATTTATCCAATGTTTTAAAACCCGGCCTGGTCCATCGACCCGAGATGGCGAGGGTCAAAGATAAGAGGTCGGACCGGGGTTCAACAGGGGGTCGACCCGGGGTAGTGACAAATTATTTTTTAATTTTTTTTTGAAAAAATTTCAAATATAAATATATAATTTTATCAATAAAAAAATGTTTATATTTAAAAAATAATCTAAATAACAACATATTACATACTAATTTATCAAATAGCATTCCACAATATGCCAAAGTATCCAAAACATTAAGTACATCAAGCAAGATCAAAACCATAACACTAACTTCATCAACCTTGATCAAATCAAAAACACTAACTTATCAACCTTGATCAACAGCCTCTGCCTACTGAAATTAACAACATCTCTTGTCTACTAAAATTAACAACCCTCTGCCGACTAAAATTCCCATTCAATTGACATGCTGCCATGGTTTCCAGATAAGTCAGTGTTATTTAAGGCGCAAGACGCACCGAGGCACAAAAGGTCCTGGAGCCTAGGCGCGTGCCTCAAGGCGCAAGGCGCCCGCCTAAGGAATGTGAGGCGCAAAATATAACAAAATATGTAAAAATATATAGAAAAATAATGTATAAGTTTGTTTCACACTATCAATTAGTCATAAATGATATTTAATAACTATTATTTTTTTATAGTTCTTATCCTAAATTTCATTTATAAACTACAAGTTCATATCCAAAACCAAAAGCAAGATTTCAATCTTCATATAATCACATCTAAAACAAAAGTTCATATCCAAGAGCATAAGAGTTGCATATCCAAAAAGAAAGAGTTCATCAAAAAATAAAACGAGGCAATGCCAACATATAAATAACTAAATTTCATATCCAAAAGTAAAATTTATCAAAAAAAAATTCAAATTCCAATATTTTAATCCAACTACATGTTCTCATCATCAAATTCGACACTGTCTTCTAACTCATCTTCACTTGACGGTCCATCACTATTATCTTCTTTCCCAAACAATTTTTTTTTTTTGGGTTGCAGCTGCTGTGATATACACAGCAGCAGCTGCCTACTGCTGCTGTGTATATCATAGCAGCACTATACACAGCAGCAGCAGCTGCAATCCTTGCTGCAATCCCAAAAAAAAAAAAATAGAAGTTGGAAAAAAAGATTTATAAAAAATAACATACTCTTAGTCTTAGGGAGAGGCAGAGCGTGAGGGAGAGTTAGGGTTTTGTTTGATAGAGGGTGATTTGGAGGAGAGGAGAGCGTGAGGGAGAGTTAGGGTTTTGTTTTGTTGAATCTGTATAATCGGCAGTTAGGGTTTGTTTTGTGTCAAAAAGTTGTGATTTGGGTTGGGTTTTTGAGTTATTGGGTCGGGCTTTGGCGATTTGGGTCGGGTTTGGGTGGGCTGCAAAAAAATAAAAAATGGAAATTTTAACGCGCCTAAGGCGCGCCTTTTTTAAACCACTGAGGCGCGTGCCTCGACGCGTAGGCGCGCGTCTGAGCAACTTCGCCTCGCCTGATGTACATGTTGGCGCATGACCAATCGCCTCTCTATAGGTGCGCCTCAGGCGCGCCTTTAATAACATTGAAATAAGTAAATTTGAAAACTAGAATAAAGATTAGAGATTGATAAAACTACTAAAATTAACAACAGCCCGATAAAACTACTAAAATTAACAACAGCCTCTGCCTACTAAAATTCTCATTCAATTGACATGCTGCCATGGTTTAGTAAATTTGAAAACTTGTATAAATATTAGAGCTTGATAAAACTACTGAAATTAACAACCACAAAATTGATAACAAAAAAGAATCTGATACATGGACAAAGAAAGCTCAGTATGGACTCACTGTAAAAGGCTGCTGGTGTGGGTAGGGGTGTGCATCAGTCGATTCGGTCGGTTAATCCTTGATTTTTTAACCGTAACCGAAATTTTCGGTTAAATAAAAGTGTGACCAATTTAACCAATTTATGACACATAACCATTAACCAATTAACCATTATTATTTCGGTCGGTTATGGTTAATTCGGTTATTAACAAATCCAATATATATATAAATTCATCAACTTCAACACAGTAATTTAACACAATTACACATATAAATGCAAACGAGCAGCTCAATTTAAGCTCAAGCTTAATACCAATTCACTATAAACTTTTGAAAAGCAATTGTTCTTTCAATAATTTTTTTCAATTAATATCAGATAACAATAATTATTATTTCCTAAAAGAAAAATAATATGAACAGACTGGCCTCATGGATTTGACATATACAAAGAAAATGAAGTATGAACGAACTAATTAAGAGAAGGGGAAAAAATTGAACTCGACAAAGTATGGGAACGATCGACAAAACAGAACCACTTGTAATTTTTGTCTCTGTCTCTCCTAAACACCAAATATAATCACAACCGCAAATATATATATATATATATATATAAATAAAGGAATAGGGGAACATATATTAGATTTACATCTTCTAATGTCTTAAGTAAATGAACAACTAAAAATTAAAAATTAAAAAAAATAAAAATAAGACTCCCCATGAATCACCTTGAAAGTGTAACTCTGATGTTGAAATTCCTTACCGTGGCTGCAAATATATAACCTCAATCACCAGGTTAGAATCCTCAATTGAGTTGGGACCAAAATGCTGTAACACTGTTGAAGCATCATAATTGAAATGATCTCAATTTCATGTGAAAAATTACCAGAAGATGAAAATAAAATAGCCATATATATTAATGCAAACACAAAGAATATGCATGTTTTGCTCAGCCCACTAGGAATGTGAACGAGTAACACATTACAATTTTCTTGCCAGCAATCAATACATCAACAACCCTCACAAGAAAAAATTGAACTCGACAAAGTATGGGAACGATCGATGAAGAAGAGAGGTGCAGGAGATGAGGCAACAGTTAGGGTTTCTGGTGGGCAAAACTGAATCGTGGGCAAAGTTGAATCGTGCGTCTGAGATCAACCAACTTTCTTTCAATAATTTTTCAATTAATATCATATCTAAGAAAGCACCGACATGGAAGGTCACATAGGGTCACAACAAAACAAAGAATGGGGGGATGCCAGATCTGAAGCAGAAAATGGGAAAGAAAGAAAATGAGGGTTAGAAGCAAAGACGCGAGCAAGATCCACAAATATACATACCTCACCTAATCAAAGTTGTCGGAGGATAGAGCCTTAGATAGAAGGAGAAATGATGCTACACGCCTGCACCTTTAGGTGGTTACGGGTTCCTCTCAAGATGCAAAGGTTTTGTGATTTTGGGATTTTCTGATCGTGAGTAGGCGGCTGGAGTTATGTGGGTGGAAATTAGGGTTTTGAAGCATTATTTTGGTATAGGGTTTTGAAAGCATATATATATATATATATATATATATATCGTTTAATTTCGGTTAATCGGTCGGTTCGGTTATACAAATCTCATAACCGTAACAGAACCGAATAACCAAAAAAATTAAAAATTTTAATCGTAGTAACCGATTTAATCACAATAACCGAACCGTAATAAAAAATGGGTCGGAACGGTTCGGTTAATCGGTTAAAACCGATTAATGCACACCCCTAAGCGTGGGTTTGGAGCTGCAATGGTGAGATTTCGGCTGCTATAATTTCGGCTTTAGGGTTTTGCAATGGTGAGATTTCGACTTTAGGGTTCTGTAATTTAGGCTTAGGGTTCGGCTGCTGCAACAAATTTAGGTTTTTAGGGTTTGAATGAAGCTAGGGGTGGGCGCAGATCGATTTTTGTTAAAAACCGAACCAAACCATATTTTATAGTCTGGTGTTTTAATCTCTCAAACCAAAGATTGAAAATTTTTTAAACCCGCGGTTTACGAATTGGTTCGGTTCGGTTTACGGATTATTCTACTTAAAATAATAAAAAAATAAAAAATACCACATTAAGTGCCAATGAGCAGTGACTCTTAAAATAAACATCACACAAATGAGGCTACAATTTCAAATTTTAAATTTCACAGATTTCATATAAAACAGCAACAAAGTTCACAGATAAGGAATTATTCTCCTTCCTTTTTCATGCATACACACCTTAAAAGATATGCATCAATAAATCACATGTTAATATTGTCAACGGTTTGTCCATTTTTTTGCAAACCCAAATACTTTCACATTCGCACCAGTATTGAAACTGGGAATACTACCAAAATCTACAACTTTTACTAGTGTTTAAACCCCAGTGAAACAATATCCTAGAAAAAAACGGCTATTATAAAAAATATATATTGAATAATCAAGACATCTCCGATACAAAATGAACAGAACAGAAAGGTTCAAAATACATATTAAAATTGCAGAACAACAACTGAATCAATACAAGCTCATTAATTTGATTAACAAATAACATCAAGAACTCCTATTGACACCATAACAATTCAAGATACTTATACTTGATACATTTAATGTGGTATATCAAGCCGAAAACAAGAAAAATGAGAGAAATCATAGTCCAATTATTAATAATCCGATAACCTAATTCAGATTCCAAAAAACTCAAAAAATAGTATCAAAATCAATTCAGATTCAAAAAAACACAAAAAAAAAAAGTATCAAAAATAAAAGGGATTCTTTATCAACAAAAACTCACCTTAAAAGATGACAGCTTGAGATGGCGATTGGCGAGAGCAAGAGAGCAGCAACGCCAGCGAGAGAAATAGAGTGACAGCTTGAGATGGCGAGAGCGAGAGAGCAGCAGCGAGAGAGAGTGACACTGTGATAACGAGAGTGAAAGAAGAGTGATGAATTGAGCGGCAGAGAGAGATTGAGATGTGAGGAAAAATTTAGGGTTAAGAGTGATGAGTTGAGCGGCTGAGAGAGATAGAGATGTGAGGAAAAATTTAGGGTTTTATTTTAATTAAAACGGTTCAGTTCGGATTCGCACCTAAACCGAACCGTAAATCATTTGGGGTGGGTCAATCCGAACCGCAAACCGAACCGTTAGAAAAAAAAATTATAAATTTGGTCCTATTTAGTTCGGTTCGTGGTCTAGTTCGGTTTGGTCGGTTTTTTTTGTCCACCCATAAATGAAGCTTTGTTTTGGAAAGAAATCTAAATACATTTTTATATGAATAATACAATGTGTGCAGACTTACGGTAATATAATGTGCCAACAAGTAAAATCATGCCACATAGACTCTTCTTTTTTAAAAATAATAAACAAACAGTTAAATTCGGTCAGGGTGTTTGCAGTGCGGTTTGGGGCGGTTTTTTTATTTTTTTGTTCAAACCGCACAGGTTGCGGTTTAGGAAATTAGAAACCGAAATTGCAAATATCCTACATAAAATTGCGACGGTTCGGTTCAGCGGTTTAACGGTTTGAGTGGTGCGGATTGGGGGTTTAATTTTTGTAAATTATTAGCTATTTATTTAAAACATTTGTGAAAATAATTAATCATTTGTTAAGTGTCAACAATATTGAATATTGTATTATTGTTCATCATTCAGCAACTCTCGAAGCAATATATAAACATACACATTAAACAATCACATTAAACAATCACATCAAGTCAGCAAGATAAGATAAGAGTTAAATTAGTGAATTCTACTTCTAATGGCTCTACGCCTCTCGAAAATTATATTATGTGCCGGGTGTATATGTCTTCTCTCTCACAACAGGCGGGCCCCACACAGCTGTGGGGCCCGCCTGCTGTGAGAGAGAAGACATATACACCCATCACATGATATACCCCCTCCTACACCTCTACCTTGCAAAAATAAAAAACACAACGTATGAAAAAGTAAAAATAAATGTTTCATGTAAAAGCACAACAGTTACAAATATAAAAAAAACATAGTAAAGTTTTTTTTTATATGGTTGTTGGTTCATGCAGGTAGCCCTAAAACCCAATACTTTTTTTTTTTTTTTAAATCGTTGGAAACCTCGCCACCAAACCACTCATTCTGGGCCGCGGCGCAGGTAAAACCCCCGGCTGCCCCAGGCTCTTACAAGAAGTTGCACCCCCTGGATTCGAACCCAGAACCTCAAGGTGAGATTCTGGACCCTTCACCACCAAGCCACACCCCCAATACATTCATGCCTTTTGGCAATGGAGTGCATGCTTGCCCTGGAAATAAACTTGCCAAGCTGGAGGTGCTCATTTTAATCCACCATTTAGTCAACCAAATTCAGCTACAAATTTTACACACACTATGACAC
The DNA here is from genome assembly GCA_019454045.1 of Zanthoxylum bungeanum. Classification (NCBI taxonomy): domain Eukaryota; kingdom Viridiplantae; phylum Streptophyta; class Magnoliopsida; order Sapindales; family Rutaceae; genus Zanthoxylum; species Zanthoxylum bungeanum. Next base: position 11,518 of record SKCR01007484.1, on the reverse strand, counting down.
ATAATTTTTATCAAACACTTGGCATATTATATAATTTTTGACAACTCTGTTTTTGTTTGCAGGTGGGAAGTTGTTGGTTCTCAAAATGAGATTCAGTATGGCCCATTTCCAGTTCCATAACAAGGACTCCTTGCAAGATTTCAGAAACAACAGAAAGTCTCTTCTTGAATAATTTTTTGTCTCATAACCCTACTGTTTCAATTTTGATAATTAAACCTAATTAAATCATTGGATTAATACAAGACATCATGTAATTTTAAAATCTCATGCCTAAGATATTCTGATTGGATACTGAAGAAGGGTCGGCGAGAGAGACGGATGATGAAAAATGATGTGAGTGTCAAGCTTTTTCACACCATTATTTGTTAAATTTTAATTTTAAAATTTTTAATAAAAATGAAAAATATGGTACTGAATACAGAGGAGAGACCGAGAGAGCAAAAAATGACATACCTAACAGGCTAACACTGCTTACTGCTTACAGAGAAGAGATCGAGATAGCAAAAATTGAAGCCTTGAAGGTTGATAATTGATATGATGTACTGGACCTGGTTTAGAAACTACAAAAGAGAGATTCAGATTTCAGAGAAAAGAAGAGGGGAAGTCGGCGCATGAGATGAAAAAATAGGGAATGGAGAGAAAACCTAAATTTCGTTGGTATATATACTACCGGGTCCGCGAGTCGGGTTGAACCCGAAATTTATTATTCAAAATCATAATCCGAACCGCAAATTTCGGTTCAGGCCATTTTGTAAGTAAGTTGTTTATTTAAGTCCGTAAGCTCATGGGACATATACACATTCATTTAGATGTGTTATGCTCATGTGCAAAATGTTTTCAAATAATCAAATTCTACATTTTGGCACTGAGACCGACATATCAGTCCCCCACACCAGCATACCGGTGTCCCTGCTATATTTTGAATAGTTTTGTATAGGCCTCTGGAAAGGCTACTCCATACCAGTTTCTCATATTGGTATATTTGGGGTTTGCATAGTTACTGGAACCGGCATAAAGCATATCGGTATTTATACCGGTCAACCTTCATATCTTACATGTTCTCGAAAACCAGCACGGACCATACCGATTCCCATACTGGTAAGCACATCGGCATATCGACCTTTATATCGGTCAGTAATATGTTATAACACTTGAATCTTCAATGGTAGTATAGCCGTTACACTTTGGAAGACCGGTATACCGGCCTCTGCATACCGGAATATCGGTATCAGATAGGTCAGTTGGGGCAGTTTACAACGTCAATGTATATTGAGCCCCAAATTTATTTTTTCCAATCTTTTGCACCTTTATATAATTTCTTCCAAGGCAAAAATAAAGAGTTTACCAAATCTTCTTTATCATACACTGTCATTCAAAAGCTCACACTAAATCTTCATTATTTTTGCGAGTGCTCAAGTTGTACTTAAAACTTTAATATCAAACACTTGTGGTTGGGAAGACCATTATTGAGCGAGCATACTCAAAAGGGTAATTTGTGTAAAGGTTTTAAGAGTGAACCTATGAATAAAATTCTTGTGTAAAGGTTTGGAGTGAACGTAGAGGGGAAAACTTTTGGTTGTGGGTGAGTCACTGAAAACTATATGTAAGTTCTGGATTCGTGGAAATCTTCAAGTGCGACTTGGGGGAGTGAGCGTAGGCATTGTTAGACGAACCACTATAAATTACCAGTGTCAATTTCTCTAACCTCATCTCTTTATTCTATCGCAAGTTTAATACTATCTTTCCATATTGTGATTGAGAAATTGGTTAAAAAGCTCAATTGGTAAAACTACTAGCTTAAGTAGCGTAAAATCGGCAAGGATTTTTATTTCCGTATATTTAGGTTATTACCCAATTCACCCCCTCTTGAGTATAAAGCTGTGTTTGTTGTATGTTTGTAGGTAATTTCACTTTTTGTATTCGAATTGATAAAAAAAAATGACATAATTAATAACCATATCATTTCATATTAACACTTTTATTATTTTGTCGTATTCATATTACGTACCTCAACACATTTATCTATATATAACATGAATAGTATTTGTATAGTCATGTCATGTGTTGACACAATTATCCATTTACGATAAGTTTATATCACAATTATTTCTTTACGACATGTTTATTAATCATGTAATCATAATAATCGTGTCAAACATAAAATGACCTGTTTAGTAACAGTGTCAACTTATTGCATCGTGTTGACACATTTATTAATCATATCATATTCGTGCTTGATCATTTTGACTTAATTATTAAACGATTGTATCCATGTTTCTTGAAATTTGATATCCCACTAATACTATCACCTCTACAAAAAAAAAAATCTTAAAATCATCGTGCATCTTATTTATGGAAATGCTGGTCAGGGTTCCCTCGTACCCACTAGTTAAAAAACCAGATAATACGAGTAGCGCAATTGAAATTCTTGACAAGTTATATATTTATGTATTGATAATTTTATAGCATGATTGTTGATATTTGTTTGTTTGCTTTTCTGAAAAAAAAAAAAAATAGTTGTTACAAATTTTTTTTTTTCCAAATCGATGTAATTTTTTAATAAAATTGAGTTACGGATGACATGATATCACAAATTAATTTTATTTATTTAATAATCTTTATTAAATATCTCATCACACGTGATAAAATATTATTTAATTATTATATGAGTAACGTATATCACCGTTGTGTTATAGAATTTTTCCTCTCAAGCATATGAAATTGTAACTTGTAAGAAACTCATGCTTCTAAACCCAATTTGCCCTTCAAGAGTCAAGACCCTGCCTAAACTCCAACCTCTCATTAACATCAGTGTATCTAGCCATTGAATTGTCACAACCAAGCCAAAATAACACAATCATTATTTATGCTTGTAGCCTATGACTCTCACATTTCCTTAACTCTCAAATTTGTTGCTGAAAGTATGGCAAAATTCATACTATTGACATCATTGTGAGCTCTCATTGGTCCAATATTCACGAGCAAAAACTATATAAGATCATTTTTTTTAAACAAAATATACAGGGAAAGGGCATATAAGTAGCCATAATTAATCATCAATATAGACTCATGAAAACATAAACAAGTTCTCCAAGAAAAAAAAGCATGATCTTGGAACATGAAACAGAAAGTAACCGAATTATCCTTCTTTCATTTTCGCAATGCATATATGTATCTATAACCTGGGAACTGGACGAGGGTGCTGAGCATCCCATTCAGTAACGATGTGATTACGAGTAATCTCTTTGAGTGAACGGCAACCACTTAGCGCCATGGTTAGCTCAAATTCTTCACGCAACATTTCGAGTACTCTTCTGATGCCTTTCTCTCCCTCGGCTGCCAATGAGTATACAACGGGTCGCCCAATCTGAAATCAAGACCATCATTATAAGAAACCTCGAGTCTAAGGATTTCTAAGATCTTATTAAGGCCATGATCTATCCAAAGAAAAATTGGCAGCATGATACTTACAAATATACCAGAGGCTCCAAGTGCCAAGGCCTTAAAGACATCAGTTCCGCGCCTAACACCACCATCCAAGAACACAGGAACGCGCCCTTGAGAAGCTTTCACAACCTGAATATGCGAAGACAAGGACGAAAGTATAAGAGCATGTTGAGAAAGTGATAAATCTAAATTCATCCCCAGTAGAAGTTTCAGGCAGTTATGATCAGAATCACTTGCCTCTTCGAGGGCCATGATAGTGGAAGGGACGTAGTCAAGTTGACGAGCTCCATGATTGGATACGATAATCCCAGCTGCTCCAGCTTGTACTGCAAGCCGTGCTGCACAACCCATGCGACAGAGTTGTATGAGCACTCATCGATTTACCGAAGTGGCGCAAATTGAAAATAATAAAAAGCCAGGAGTGATATTTTGCTTACCATCCTCTCCTGTGAGTACACCCTTAACCAGAATTGGCAATTTGGTGATTGTCTGAAGCCACTTCACGTCCTATGCATATAACATAATGTAGCATTTAAATGGCAAGTTTGATATTCCTAATTTTTAATACAGTGACTAAAGACCATTTGTTCATATTCCTGTCAATGCAACATAATAACACATAGCAAAACCAACTATGATAGAGTTGTTGAAAAATTCAGCTTAATTCAATTTAAACTTAAACTGTCGGGGTCTCATTTAACATACCTTCCAGCTCAGAGAACGATCAATTTGACCAGCGACATATGAAGCAAGTCCAGAGTCATTTGCCTGCTCGGCATCATAAAAGAAAAATAAGAATTAAGGACAATAAAACTCATCGATAAGAAGCTGTAGTTTCCACTAACCATGTCCATCTTGCCAAGATCCAAACCCTCAAAATTCTTCAATGTCAAAAATGGTGGTAGAGTGAATCTGTAGAATAACTTGTCAGCAGCAGTCTAGACTTGAGTATTACGATTCACATATTCACGAAAAACTTGATTTAGGCACGTCAGAAGATGTATCAACTGAATCATTTAACTGTTGTTCAAAGCAAACACAAGTTTGAATTGAGATGTTAACCTGTTCTTGATGTCAGCTTCCCGGCGACCCAACCTTGGGGTATCAACTGTAAGAGCAATAGCCTTGAACCCAGCTCTTTCAGCCCTTCTCACAAGCTGAGCAACCACATTCCTGTCCTTGTAAACCTTAATAATATATACAGCACAATGATCAATCAGATAAAGTATGACAGTTATTTTCGGACAAAAAAAATGCTAAATGTTGAAATAAGTAGACCTACTAAGGACAATCGAACATATTAATTTGCTTACATAGAGCTGGAAAAAGCGGATGCCAGGTCCTGTTGAAGCAACCTCTTCAACACTGGAAGTAGCCCATGAAGACAATGTCTGAAAATTGAATCAAAGCGTGGGCGATTTTACACATCTAACAAAACATTATTACAGCTACAAATTAAAGAAAAAGGACTTAAAATTTCATCCCAAAACAGAACCTATATGTAATGAGTCCTGGTGAGGTGAAAGTTTTCCTGTGTCAACTACGGAAACATTTGTGCAAGAAGCAGTCATATTGGAAATCCTAATTGGGGGTACCAAGCCATGACCTATGAATTGTTTACACCTGATCTAATTAAAATTGGAAAAGAAGAGAAGCCAAACCATTATTGTTCCCGCAGCTGATGCAGCTCTAGCTGTAGCATACTCCCCTGCAGGAGTCAAAAGCATGTCAGAATGAATATCACATTTTTCGGTCAATATTTTCGTACTAACAAAATCAATTGCATATCAAATTAAATTCAAGCTCTTTGTATAATTGCAGTTGTCACACAATTGAAGAAGCAAACCTCCTTTTGGCAATTGGGTGAGTTGAAGAAATCCTATGACCCAATTACTTCGCACATTTTTCCCAATTTCTTTTTTGAAAAAACAAAGATTTCTTTCTTATAGACTGGTTATTCAGATCAATTTTAGTTCAAATTAAAATCTCAACCAAGTCAAGACGTTCAACTAAACTGAGATGAAAGGTCGAAATGTATATCAAAACATAATTTTCAATTCGAACTCAAGTGGCCAGTCAAATAAAATCGCTTAAAAACCCCTCAGTCAAACTCCTGGGGGCGTTTGCTTTTGCACCTACACCCTCAAGTTTACCTTGAAGGTATGTAACCACCGAGCTACTATAATCCCTAGTGACAATCACTTAATCAATTGTATTACCACAAAAGTCTCTACATAAAGGGATAATAAGTTTGTAAAGAAACAATGGTTAATTTTACCTTCAGGATGAGCCATCTTCTGCATGGCTGTTGGGGCAATCATAATTGGCATAGAAATCTTGAACCCCAAAACAGTGGTACTCATGTCTATTTTGCTAACATCAATCAGAATGCGAGGTCGAAACCTATCAACAAACAATACCACAAGCAATCAATCCAAAAAATTTAGCGACGAGTCATTTACCGACAAATTTTATTCATCTGTATTCTGTCAGTAAAACTCATTTTTGAGGTAATAGATAAAACTCACAGGATTCTTGAGAAAGCATTCCTATTCTCTTGCAAAGACCACTGGTCCTCTGCACCTGAAGCATAGTAATCAAACACCATCTTTGGCAATTTTTGCTTGGCAATTGCCTCATATTCCATCACATTAGTGATCTCTCCCATCTTGACAAGTGACTCTTTGCTACTCAATCAAATGAAATTAATAAGCTTATTATAGGAACTATCTTATAAAGCAAAATAACATAATAATACAAAGAACCCATTTGACAAAATTAAAATTTTAGAACCCTTTTACATATAATAAGGAATTAAAGAGAAGAAGCATACATACCTAAAAAGGTTACAAGGCTATGCAGAAAAGTGCCTGCAGAGAACCCAGTGGGGGTAGAAGATGATAAATAAAAGATTGTTATAGAGAAAAATAATATAAATATAAATTTACATGGAGACAAAAAACAAGTGGGGTTGATGAATTATTATCGTGTAAATTAATATATGAGAAGAACTAAAATAAAATAAAATAAAATAAATACAAGTTGTGTGGATGAGCCATTGGAGGTTTGAAATTGTGAACAGATCTTATCTGGGAAAATGGGTGGCTCTCATCTGCACATATGGTGTGTGTGTTTCATAATTTTTCTTCTTCATTATCATTATCTCTCTTGTTATCAGAATTAAAAATAATTTTTTTTAAAAAAAATGGAATTCTTAAGAGTTTGTATAAATAAGGAAAAATCTTGTGAAATTGTTATGGAAAGTGACAAGGACCGTTGCTTTCCCTCTCTTTTGTCAGTTGTTTGAAGGCTGAAGTTTTGTTTGTTAATAACTTTTGGGTCGGATATTTTGGTTTGCCCGGCCATAGCTCCATCTGCCAACTAGTTTTTAGAAGTAGAACCGTAACCGAACCAGTTCTGAACCGATTCGGTTACGATTCCAGTTTTTTGGAATCGTAGAATCAGACAGTATTGGAATCGAACTGGAAAAATTGGTTCGGTTATGTTTCACTCCTTTATTTTTGAGGGAAAAAAAGAAAAAAAAATTATTTGGTTTCGGTTTCGAAACCAACCGAATTAGAATCAGATTGAATCTTAATGTTACAGTTCTAAATTATGTGAAACCATAATCGAACCGAAATGAGTTTTGGTTCGATTCCGATTTTAGAATCGGAACTGGTATGAATCTATCCAATGCGGTTCCAATTCGATTTCGATTCCGAACCGGAACCGCGACCAGGTCTACTAATTTTGATTTTTGAAAGTATACGTCGTAGAGAGGCCTTAGGGGCTGGCACAGGCTGTTTAGTCAAGTCACATCTGTGTTGGCGGGCCGACCTGACACGACCAATAAATTTAATGGGTTATGCTGTTTTGACCCATCAATACTTAGGAGGTCCAACATAATCTATATATATTGCGCAAATGTAACGGGCCATGAGGGTCGTATTGGGCCTATTTTTTTCCCAATGAATATTAAATTCAAACTATTTCAACTTCTAATCGATTGCCAATAGGCAATACAAAAATGATAGACATACTTACAATTTTACATAAAATAATTATACTCCTCTTATTGTAGCGATCATTGTAGCTACAGTGAGAGAGGTGTAGTTATTTTATGTAAAAGTGTAAGTATATCTATCACTTCTCTAGGCAATAACCATTAGACTAAGTAAATTTTTTGCTTAAAAAAATATAGATAAATTTAAAAAAAAAATTATAAAAACTTCAAAAATAATTAAAATATTTTGACATATTAATTGTAATAAAACAAAAATTATCTAAATTGTAATGTTTCCATTCATTCGTGAATTATGTTTAGAAGAATGTTAATTGATTAAATTGAAATATATTAACAAGAATTATGATATAATTTAAATTTATTTATAAGAACATTAATTGATTAAATTGAGTAATATCTTTGATTTATTCCTCCATCTTTTTGAAGATGGACTTTAAGAGCATCTCCAATATATGACATCAGTTTAAATTTAAAGAGTCACGTGAAATGATTTGCTCCAATAATCATTCTCCGTATGTCAATTGTTGGTTTTTTTTTTTTATAATAGCCGAAGTTTATGTGTAGGACATTCTTTCCCTCGTAAATTTAAGAAGGGCGATCAACAAAAATTTAAATAGAAAGGTTGGATGTGTTGTTGGAGACAAAATTCTATCTCACTCTTTAGATTTGATGTATGACATAAAATTTTTAATCTACGCTCTTTTTTATATTGGGTGATCACGAGGAAGCTTCTTGATATTTTTAATTTTTTTTTCAACTATTAGAACTAAATAAATAATAGAAATACCTCGTTAAATTTATAAATTAAACCCTTAAAAATTATAAAATTCCCCCCTAAAAAATCTAATGGTTTCGCCCCTATGGTAAAAAAAGTTTGTGTTGGATTTAATTATGTAACCATCACTTTTAATTTTATTCAATAAATTATTAATTAATGTCAATGGATGTTTCAAACTATATAAAGGAGTTGCTACATTAAAACTTATGCATGTCTATGGAATTAATGCAAAAAATAAATGGAGGTGAATCAATTGTACCTTCAGTTTTAAAGAGAACTAAAGCTATGTTATTGTATGCTGTGGCCTAACACCTTATTTTATTTCGGAATGAGTGGTTTGACGATTGAGTTTTAATGATTTTTTTTAAAAAAAAAATTATTTTATTTCAATGTTCATATTTTCACACAAATTTTAATAGTAGATAAATCATATTATTAAATATTACTCTTGATTTTAAATACTTTGCTATTGAATTGCATGATAACTATAACTCAAAATTTATATATATAAAATTTAACTTAAAATAGTTCAATTAATTTAAATAATACATTACAAATCTATCTATGTGTATATTCATGAGCTGCCTCCATGTGTTATATATATATACTAGTATTTGCCTGTGCCTACGGCACGGTGTTACAGAATTAAATGATTTTATTTTTTAATTAAATGATGTTCGTGCCTACGGCACAGTGTTACAGTATTTGCCCGTGCCTACGGCACAGTATTACAGAATTAAATGATTTTATTTTAACTTTCTATTTTTTAATTTGAAAATTTGAAAATTTTTGACAATTTCCATCAATCAATTCACTCTCTTTCCTACAATTACCAATGAAATGATCTGGGCCGTCAATTAAGCCACATAAAGAGAGCCGTTGGATACACTTTCTTTCCTCCAACACAATTCTCCTTTATTATATAGATATATATATATATATACATAAAAACACTCACAACACTGTTTGAATTGAACCGAATCGAACCAAATTTTTTTTTTCAAAATTTCAAACTAAAAAATTCCGAAACTTAACCAACTCGAAACGCCTTCCCGTGGTAATTTGGGTTAGGATTCGTTTATTTGTTCAATTCAATTCGCTTTAAAGCGAATACGTGTTTGAAAAAATGAATTCATTAAATAAATGAGTCAATTCGATTCGATTCGTTTATTAAACGAATCAAATATGAATTTAAACTTATTGATTCGTTTATGATTCATTTGACTAGTAATTGTTATTTTTCAATTAAGATTTGGGAAATTATGACTAATTATTATGGAAAAAAATAATATTGTCGATATTTGATGAGATATTTTTAGTAAATATATAAATACATATTTCATAGGTATATATTTATGAAGAATTAATGTAAATAAATTATATTATTGAATAATATCATAATTAAACGAATATTCGTATTCAATTCGTTTATTAAACGAATCGAATACGAATCCATCATATTTTGATTTGATTCATTTAGGATTCGATACAAATTCGATTAGTTAATTCGTTTGGCCCCATTCTCTCAATAAATATTAATATTTTTATACGGGCTGGGCCCGAATTGAAAGCTGGTTCTCTCAAATCATAAACTTTGAACCATTACCGGACCGGAATGGGCCGAAGTGGAAAATCCGGCTCAAGAATTTCGTTAAAACTGTTTAGTTGGGTTTCTAAATTGTCTTCTCATCGACACAGAGCATAAAAGCAGAAGAATTTAGGAATTGAGAGCGGCAATGGCGGATCGGGAGAGAAGAATGGTTAAAGAACAAGTCACTACTTACGGTTACATTCTCCTTTACATCGCTCTCTCTAGTGGTCAGATCTTCTTCAACAAGGTCATTTCAATTCTTCATTTCACTAATTAATCAATTATTTTTTCATCAATAATTTGATTTGTTTGTTTATTATTGTATTTATTTATGTATAAATTTTAGATTTTAGAGAAATTGAAAACTGATGTGCGTGTGTGTGTTACTGTCTCTTTTAGTTGAGTGATCATATTTTAGAATGGGGGCAAATCGGTGAAATTTATTTGGCTAGCTTGTCGGTGATGTAGCTTAAAAGCTTCTGTTGGTTAAAAAATTGATAGTGTTAGTGATAATTTTGACAAAAAAAATAAGGATCTTTGTTAAAAAAAAAAAACACAGGGATAAGGCTTCGCACATCAAGACTTTCCGTAGACTCTACTTATAGCAGGAACCTTGTGTACTGGATACGACCTTTAATAAGGATTGTTTATGTAATTTTGATTATTCAAAAATTGGTAACTGATGCGTGCACTACTGTCGTTGACTCGTTTCTAGTTGAGCACGCATAATTTAGAATCTGCAAGCAACTGGAATTATTTGGCCTTAACGTTCCATTTGGATTTGCTGTGAATGGAAGCTCTAGTAGTGAAATGAAAGTAGATAATGTTTGGTAAATAAGATTTTTGATAAAATAGTAAGAATTATATAGGTTTTTCATCAAACAAATTTTGAGGTAGGTAAAATCATTGGCTTCCAAACTATAGTTGCAAATACTTCCCAAATACTTACAATTGTGACTTAAAAGCTATAGCTTCTAGGCAACAATACCTAACGCCAAACAGAGCCTCGGTGTACAATATTTTGTGTATTGTGCTTGATTACTGAGGATTATCTGTACATAAATTATCAATTGTTTCTTGATAGTTTGCTACTGGTTCTAATATGCATATAATGGGAACTCACTTAGTTAGAATTAATGGGGCGTAAGGCTTAAAATATGGGCTGCAAGGTCTATCTTGTTCCCTTTTTGAATTTCTGATGCCTCATTTAACATATTTTGCCTCCAGAAATAAGTAAGACTTTTTAGTCCAACTTTGGGACAATATCCATCTTGTTAGAGTTAGCTTTGAATGTTTTGTTTCCGGCATATTAATTGATTTTATAGGTGTATGTATACCTTGACTGCATTGCTTTCACCCTTTTTCAAAATGCAGTGGGTATTATCATCGAAGGAAATAAACTTTCCTTATCCTCTTGGGTTGACTCTGCTTCACATGGTGTTTTCTTCTGTATTATGTTTTTTGCTCACCAAAGTTTTCAAGGTATCTAGCTTTCCGTATACTGTGGTATTTTGAGTTTTAGCAATCAACCCCTTTTTTGCAACTCTCGACTGTTTGTTTTTTGTTTCTCCAATAGGTCCTGAAGGTTGAGGATGGAATGACTACAGAAATGTAAGCATGAGTTGAATTTGCAAACCTGTTGCTGTTGATGGCTGATTTATTAGTCTGTTTTATGGTA
>SKCR01007483.1:0-79641 GCA_019454045.1 Zanthoxylum bungeanum | reverse complement strand
TGCCCAACTCAACCTCATGAATGCATAATACTTTTCTAACTAAATACTCAAATTCACTATACATAACAACTTTAGTAATATACACTTATAACTCGTTACATGCATATTCTTTACTAAGCAAACTATATGCTACATAACATTCTCTAACGCTATCTGAACTGAATTCTGACTCGACCTTGTGGACCAAACCCTCTAGTGACTGCTATAAGTATCCATCCTCTCGAGCTCGTCCTCAGGGAGTACCTGCAAAACAGAGAAACTGAGAGTGAGGGTGGGGTTAGACCGTTTGAACGATCTAAGTTAGTGGACAGTTTAATAGTAGTACTAAAAGTGCTTTTGGAAATCCATGATTCTAAAATCAATTTCATCTAAAATCATCTTTCTTGAAATCTCCTCTATTACTTGAAGACAACTTTCTTCCTGGAAAACTTTTCTAAAATATGCTTTTGAAAATATGGTTATGAAAATATGTATCTAAATGATCTGTTCTGAAAACTATTTCTGAAATATCTCTATATCTGAAAAACCTGATGTATGGGGGCGTTACGTATCGCCGTCCCCCCATATGCCTAACTAGAGTCATGAGTGCAAATCCATGAAATTGGGGTGTTACGTATCACCGTTCCCCAAAGCATGGCACTACCTGTCCTTGAATCTAGTGGTTTTGGTTTTGGGACGTTACGTATCGTCGTCCCCCAAGCCACTGAACTAGAACTGAGGGTGCAGATCTATGTTACCATCCAAACTCTGAATATAGGATCTAGGGACATCTGTCATTCTTAGTCCTGAACTAGGATCTGGGGGCGTTACGTATCATCGTCCCCTCAGTCCTCTACATGTGCACATGTCATCCGTCAATTCCATGACTGTATAAAGTTACATACTGAAGTGAGTTTTTCCACCATGCCTCGAAAAATCACAAAACTCAGGCTAATTAAATCAAAGCTTTCTTAAACATGTTTTTTCTTAAAATAACTGAAAGTAAATCTGGCTAACGCCATATATGCTGAAAAACAAGTCTTTACTTAAAACAATATAAATGAAAATAAACTTAGAAAGAGAATGTCCACTCACTGATTTGGAGTTCCGCTAGCATAACGTCATTTCACCAAAAGGTTTTATGGTTCTTGCGATAACTCCTATTTGATAACTCTGATTAGAAAATAAATTGAGGAGTGTAATATGGAATTAAACTAAATTTATCGATTTAAATACTTGCTATCACTTTCAGGCATAACATACGTATATTATGGTGTATTGTATGCATACGAGTCGATACGAGACCCTTGTGGTAGCCTCTAACACGCTAGAGTGGAATTGGAATGAATTAGAACTAATTTGGGGAAAATTCTGATCTCGCGTCGCTACGTAAGGCCTTGCGCGTTGCAACACGCATAATTCCAGAAACTGATATTTGAAAATTTTCAATTCACGTCGCGACGTGTAAGTCCTTGAACGTCGTGATGCGGACAGTCCAGAAATTAATCTGCATCATTTTCCAATACGTGTCACTACGCGCAAGGATTTATGTCGCGACGCAAACCTGTTTTCTCAGGTTCCCAATTTTTCTTCCCATCATCTAGTTTACCCAAAAGTATTAACAACACTTCTATACTAAAACACCACACATAATCCATTTCACCTCATTAATCCAACATAAACCAACATCAAGAATCATCAATTCACAAAGAATAATTTCCTCAACATATTCATTAACATATGATCCTCATTACATGTTTATACTATCATACTACTCTCAAAAATACTTGTAAATAACTTAATCAAAGTCAATTAAGCAATTTCAACTTCTAAAGTGCGAATTGGGGCTCTAGTTTCCTTGTCCAAAACTGATAAATAAAGAAATAAGGGGAGTTAGAAGCTTACTTTTTGTGCTAGGAGCTTGAGAATCATCATTTATTGCACTTAGAATAGCTTGAGAGAGAAGAAGAAAATTGAAGCATTCTTCTTGATGATACACGTTTTTGAGCTTAGAAGAGATGAGTGAATAGTGCACTATTTATAGATAAATAGAGGCTGATTTTTGTGATGAAAAGAATGGTTGAGATGATGCCACATCATCTAATTCTAGTTAATTCTCGAAATTACTATAACAGTTGCAGTAATTATGAATTTTGACCCATTTCTAATTCGAATTTGGAAAAATATTCAAAGTAAAAGTTGTGGGTATTGGTCTCCGCTTTCCGATGATATAAAGTTCATAAAAATCAGAGATCGTATCAAAAAGTTACGGCCCGATTACTAAAGGTTTTTAAGATGGGCCGTAAACTAAGTTCCGCGTCGAAATTTCAAGGAATCTTCTGAATGTCCCAAATTCCATTTTATGAGCACTTACTTGCTCCAACATGATTTATATTAAGTATTATGCTTCCGAATTGTAATTGTCGTCAGACTCTGGTAACGTACAAGTCGTCAGGTTCACCAGATGTTATAAATTTTTCCCTCTTAAATATGATTCGTCCTCGAATCCTCTTTAAAAATGAAATCCTAGAGTCTGTCAAGATATGAAATTCTCGATACTGGACATCCTATTGCAAGTTACATAATTCACATGCTATTTTTTAGGTCACCAACTTATAACCTTCTACATACTCATTCTCTACTTCGCTCCATCAATTGTATCATACGTAGAAGGTATCAAGACAGCTAGCAAGAATCAAGGCCAAGATTGAACAACACTTCTCTAGCCCAAAATCAAGCACAATCAGTTCAATATCTTTCCCTCTGTAACTGCTGCATAATTCCAGCATATTTCATATTCTCTACCATAAATAGCTCTCCCTAGTTGTGTATATAAGTTGGCTCATATTTCATCAATAAGTGTGGAAAAATATTCACCAAATAAAATAGCTCTTGTTTCTATATGGTATCAGGAGAGTCAGCCTCTAACGAACCACCGATCCAACCTGTAGCCATGTCTTCCTCCTCCACCGATCAAAATCCACCTGTTACCAACAATACCCAACCACAGCCGCAACTCATTTCCCTCAACATCAACAACCACATCAATGAAAAATTAACACCCTCCACTTACCCTCAATGGCGTGCCCAATTTGAAGCTCTCCTCATTGGTTACGATTTAATAGACTATGTTGAAGGGACTGCCCTGTGTCCAACCTCCACCGGCACGGCCGCTGATACACTACGCAAGACACACTGGATCCGACAGGACAAACTCATTTTGAGTGCTCTTCTAGCCTCCACCTCTCCATCCATCACCCCACTCATTCCTGCAGCAAAGACCTCACTTGCAGCATGGCAAAAGCTCAAGACTCTGTAAGCCAGTCGATCTTGCACTCGGGCTATGCAATTAAAGGAAGAACTTACCTTAATTCGACGCAATGATAGATCAATCACCGACTATCTCCATGCAGTCAAAAAATTGGTCGATGAAATCACCATTATTGATCATCCCATCTCCGATGACGATTTAACCCTTTATGTCCTCAACGGCTTAGGGCCAGACTTCCGTGAAATCTCTGCGTCGATTCGAGCAAGAGAGAAGTCCTTAATGTTTGAAGAGTTGCACGATCTCTTAGTTGGCCATGAATCATATCTGAGGCGTCTGGAAACTGCCTCTCAACAGATTGTCATGACTGCCAATTCCACCATGAAAGGAAAAACCTTCAATGGCCATGAACCCGCACAAAAATCCTTTCGGTCCTATGGGACCCAACGTCCTCAAGGCCAAAGCCCAGCCCGACAACCCACAGGTCCTTCACGTGATGGTCGTCGCCCCAGTTATGGGCCTGGGCGCTCACAAAACAGTCAAAAGTGATACACTCCTCGCTGTCAATTCTGTGAACACATGAGACACACTGCAAAGTCTTGTCCTTAACTCCAATCCACTAATTTCACTTCCAACTGCATCACTTCTAATTCGGGTAAGGACAAACCATGGCTCATGGACTCTGCAACATCTCACCATATAACGGGTGATCTTACAAATTTATCAAATCACTCTGAATATGATGGCACTGATGAAGTTATTCTCGGTGATGGTTCAGGTTTACCTGTCTCTCACATTGGTTCTTTACAGTTACCCACATCCGCACGCATCTTTACTTTACATGATACTCTTTATGTTCCAAACCTTTCCAAGAATTTAATTTCTATTCATCATTTTACTAAACAAAATAATGTTATTGTTGAATTTCACCCATTTCATTTCATTGTGAAGGACAACATCACGGGGGCGAATCTACTTCGAGGAGTCTGTGAACATGGCGTCTATACCTTCCCACAGTCCATGATGTCTTCTTCCTAAAAAATAACTGCTAATGTGCATGAGCGAACCTCTTTTGCTGGGTGGCACAAACGTTTTGGTCATCCATCTCATCGAGTAGTTCAACATCTAGTCAAAAAAATTTCCCTTCCCATTGTGAAAACAGAACACAATTCTAGTTTATGTAGCTCATGTCAATCAATAAAACACATCAGCAACCATTTTATTCCACCACTCTTCGTAGTCATGCACCGCTTGAATTAATTTATGCTGATGTCTGGGGGCCTGCTCACTATACTGGAATTGATGGCTCTCTTTATTATCTTATCATGGTTGATCATTTCACAAAATACATTTGGTTCTATCCAATGACCACCAAATCTGGGGTTTCCATTATCTTTCCTCATTATAAAAACCTTGTTGAAAAACGATTTGGAACCAAAATCAAAAACTTCTACTCTGATTTCATTGCCTTAAAATCATTCTTTTCCCTCCATGGCATTGCTCATTATACCACTGCCCAAATACTCCACAACAAAATGGTGTCTCCGAACGTCGTCATTGTCATCTAGTTGAAACAAGACTCACCTTAATTCATGATACATCGCTCCTTTTATCCTATTGGCCTCATGCTTTTCAAACAGCCTCTTATTTAATCAACAGGCAGCCAACTCCTATTCTAAATAACCTTTCTCCCTTTGAAGCTTTATTTGGTCAAAAACCAAATTATCTCAAATTGAGAAAATTTGGGTGTCTTTGTTACCCACTCACTCGGCCCTACAACACTCACAAAATGCAGCCAAAATCTACACCTTGTGTATTTCTCGGGTATGCTCCCACTCAAAGTGCCTACAAATGTCTAGATCTCAAAACCAAAAAAATCTACATCTCTCGGCATGTCTTATTCGATGAACCTACAAATCCCTCAGTACCCACTGCCGATCTTCACAAACTATCATCCACACATCAACACCACCCTCTATTTTCTGATGCCGCAGCCACAACAGTGCCTTGGTCGACACTGTCAGATCTCTCCTCCACATCCACGAATCCCGAAGGTATAGCCGCCGGGAACATCGACTCCTCAGGTAATCTATCTAACTCCACTCACATCTATTCTCAATCTTCTCCTGTCAATCTCGCATCCACCTCCTTAAACTCAGACTCCCTCTCAAGCTCAAACCCGAATCCCTGTACCCGTGAACCTCACACTCTGGATTCCCAAACTCCTTCTGTCTCACAAGTTTTAACACATACCACATCCTCTCAACAACCGGTTGTTCATAATCTCTTGCCGCCACCTGTCCACCGGACTCATTCCATGACCACTCGATCCATGAGCAAAATCTTTAAACCCAAGCAACTAAATTCAGTGACTACCCACCCGCTTCTGGAACTTCTTGAGCCAACCTGTGTGAGTCAGGCTTTAACTCATCCACAGTGGAGAGATGCTATGTCAAATGAGATAACTGCTCTCATAAAACACAACACTTGGGATTTAGTCCCACCCCCACCAAATTGCAACTTGGTAGGCTGCAAATGGGTGTTTCATGTAAAACGAAAATCTGATGGCTCCATAGAGCGATTCAAAGCTCGATTGGTTGCAAAGGGGTACAATCAGCGCCCTAACCTTGATTATAAAGACACATTTAGTCATGTGGTTAAACCAGTTACAATTCGAACTGTCCTCTCTATTGCTGTAATGAATGGGTGGGAGTTACGACAAATGGATGTTAATAATGCTTTCTTACATGGTGAATTATCTGAGACTGTATTTATGATCCAACCCCATGGATTCAAAGACTTCTCTAAACCAAATTATGTATGTCGTCTCCACAAAGCAATATATGGGCTCAAACAGGCTCCGCGGGCTTGGTATACCACTCTGAAAAATGTTCTGCACACGTTGGGTTTTGACAATTCTAAAGCAGATTCTTCTTTATTTATTTATAAAAAATCAAACATCATTTGTTACTTCTTGGTATATGTTGATGACCTTGTGATCACAGGCAATAACAGACATTTTGTGGCTTCAATTATAAAGCAGCTGGGTGACCGTTTCTCTCTCAAAGAAGTTGCTTCATTTTTTCTTAGGTGTCGAAGTTGCTCCAACAAAATCAGGTCTCTTCCTCTCCCAACACAAGTACATTTATGATCTGTTATCCACCACTAACATGAGTGGTGCCAAAGTTGTCTCCACACCGCTCTCCACGACTCAACCTCTCAAGTTACTTGATGGAACAGCTGCTGTGGACAGCACTGACTACCGGAAAATTATTGGCAGCCTGCAGTATCTCTCCTTGACACGTCCGGACATCTCATTTGCAGTAAATAAGCTGTCTCAATTCATGCATAAGCCTACCACTACTCACATCACAGCCACTAAACGACTCCTTCGGTATTTGAAGAAAACTATGTTTCATGGTGTACAGATTCAAAAATATGGGTCTACAGCTTTTGTTACCTATTCTGACGCAGATTGGGCCGGAAATATTGATGATCGCACCTCCACATCTGCATACATTAGATTCCTAGGCCCCAATCCAATATCATGGAGCTCAAAGAAACAACGAGCTGTCGCCAGATCTAGCACAGAAGCAGAATACCGAGCACTTGCCAATGCAACATCTAAGACAATGTGGATTTCAGCCTTACTTCATGAGCTCAGATTTCCCCTCACCACTGCCTCATTACTACTGTGTGACAACCTCAGTGCAACGTATCTCAGTTTCAATCTAGTCCAACATTCCCGCATGAAACATATCCAGATAGATCTTCACTTTGTCCGTGATCTTGTGTAAAATGGCAATCTACAAGTTCGACATGTTCACACACAAGATCAACTAGCAGACCTACTAACCAAACCATTATCCAGACAGCGCATAGAACTGTTACGAGCCAAGATTGGGCTTGCCGATGGAAGCACCATCTTGCGGGGGCGTATCAAGACAGCTAGCAAGAATCAAGGCCAAGATTGAACAACACTTCTCTAGCCCAAAATCAAGCACAATCAATTCAATATCTTTCCCTCTGTAACTGCTGCATAATTCCAACATATTTCATATTCTCTACCATAAATAGTTCTCCCTAGTTGTGTATATAAGTTGGCTCATACTTCATCAATATGTGTGGAAAAATATTCACCAAATAAAATAGCTCTTGTTTCTATAGAAGGTACTCTATTTATAAAGCTCATAAGTATGCATTACTCTTCTTCTTATCCTAATATCCATTTCATGCATGATACCTCTTGAATTCTTGATTGAGTGACAATTCCTTGTTCTTGTTTTGTAAGAGTTTTACTAGATACTTAATACTACTGTCAAACTACAACTATCGTTATTCTTTACAGAAATCTCATTTTTCGATTTCTAGCTTTGATCAAATTTAATATGCAATAAATGAATATTAAATGCATGTTTATTTTTTCAGCCATGATTTCTCCAATTATTTCCATTTTGTCTAATGATAAATTGACGGGAGAAAACTATGTTAAATGGAAAATCTGTGAAGACCTAAAGTTTGTCATGACAGAGGAGTGTCCTCCCGAGCCGGCCAGAAATAATGGCAAACTGTGCGTGATGCCTACAAAAAATGGGCCACGATGAATGAGAATGCCCGTTGCTACTTGCTAGCATGGATGTCCGAGGTTCTTGCTGCTAAGCATGAACCTATGGCTACAACATCTCAGATGATGGATTCATTGCAGGGCATGTTCGGGCAACCTTCAGAGCATCAACGTTATGAGGCCATGGTCTCAACGATGACTACTAAGATGAAGGATGAGACATCAGTCCGAGAGCGGGTCTTGAGGATGATGACCTACCTCAATACAACTGAAACCCATGACACTCGTATTGACGAGCGGAGCCAGGTGACCATGATTATGGAAACTCTTTTAAAGATTTTTCTACAGTTTAAAAACAACTGTGTTATGAACAAGTTGACTTTTACTTTGACCCAACTGCTTAATGAGCTCACCCACTATGAGTCCATGCTTATGGATCCTCGTAAGCCCAGTGCTGAGGAAAATGTTGCAAAGTCTTTATTATAATTTATCCAATAAAAGATGCATTATTCATTTATCAATTTTTTGATTTAAATCACATATTATAATTTGTCTAGTTTACCCTTGATTACTCATATGCCTTCAGACTTAGTGTATGAGTGTCATACAAAAGAGGATTTAAGTATGAAGTTAGTAGTCTAAAATAGTCCATAGAGAGTAAACAAAACGGGTACTTTCTTTGTGGTTTGTCTATAGATGCGGTCCATTCTATACTTGTATGGCGACCTTGATCCGGGAACGTCCACGTGGTGACAAGAGAATTGAGACACCTTATATGATACGATCATATAAGACTAGACCCAGATTGAAATGAATTTATTATTATATCCGTTAAATAAAGAAATTCATTTCAATCTACTAGATGGTCATATATGGATTGATCTGAATCTGAGTGTATTGCGAACTCCTTCATGGCAGGCTATGTCCTTTGATTTTCAAAGGTGGGGTTAGTATAACTGTCCCGACCAATAGCTACGTACTTTGGGGACATGGTTTGGATTGTAGTTGGGAACGTTTTACATAAAAAGATACTCCTCTAGATCTCGTAAGAATGAGTGAACTCCATGTCAATGTAAAACGTTCCCAGCTACACATCAAACCATATCCCTAAAGTACGTATCTATTGGTCGAGATTGCTAGGCCAACCCCACCTTAGTAAATCAAAGGACATAAACTGTCATGCAAGAGTTTGTAATACACTCAGGATTCATATCAATCCATATATGACCATCTAGTAGATTGAAATGAATTTCTTTATTTAACAGATATAATAAGAAATTCAATTCTATATGGGTCTAGTCTTATATAATCGTATCATACAAGGTGCTTCTGTTCTCATGTCACCATGTGGACGATCCCTAATCAAGGTCGCCATACAAGTATAGATAAGACTGTAGCTATACATAAATCACAAACAGGTACCCGCTTTGTTTGCTCTCTATGGATTATTTTAGATTACTAACTTCAGACTTAAATTCTCGTGTGTATGACACTCATACACTAAGTCTGAAAGCATATTAATAATCAAGGGTAAAAAAAATAATTTATAATAAGCGATTTAAATCAAACATTTTGATAAATGAATAATGCATCTTTTATTTCGTAATAAACAATTATGTTTACATTCTACGACATATATCTTAACAATCTCCCACTTGCACTAGAGCAAATGGGACATGTCATTTATTCCTAGACCCACTAAGTGACCTTCAAATACTTTAGCCGACAAGGTCTTTGTAAACGGATCAGTCAGGTTCTCTGTGGATGCAATCTTCATGACAAAAATGTCTCCGCTCTTCACTTTCTCCCTGAAAAAAATGATATTTTCTCTATATATGCTTTCCTCTTTTGTAGCTTATTGGTTCTTTGGAATTCACCACTACACCACTAATATCGTAATAAAGTGTGAGTGGTTTATCACTATCTGGAACAACTTCTAGATCTCCCAAGAACTTTCGGAGCCAGATTGGTTCCTTAACTACTTCGCAAGCTGCTACATACTCCACCTCTATGGTATAGTCAGTAATATAAGATTTCCTTAAGCTTCTCTATACAATGGCCCCACCACCTAGGATGGACACTGATCAGATGTTGCCTAGAATCAACATCCGTTTTAAAATCAGAGTTAGTATATCCCTTGAGGATCATATCATCACCAGAATATATAAGTATATAATGCTCGTTCTCTTAAGATACTTGTGAATATGTTTTAGAGCCACCCAATGATCCAATCCTAGGTTAGATTGAAACCTACTGACTACTCCCACTGTAAAACAGATGTCTGGTCTCTTACATAAAATAGCATACATGATACTACCAACTGCTGAGGTATATGGGATACGTCTAATTTCCTTAACTCATTGAGGTGTCTTAGGAGACTGTTCCTTCGAAAAATGGATTTCATATCGATAAGGTAAATTACCTTTCTTGGAATTATACATCCCAATTCGCACAAGGATCTTGTCGATATAGGATGCCTGAGACAGAACTCACAGTCATCTCTTGCGATCCCGAAGAATCTGAATCCCAAATACATAACTGGTCTCTCCCAAATCTATCATTTGGAATTATATAGCTATCCAAGTTTTCATGCTTGATAATAATTTTACATCATTCCCAATGAGTAAAATATCATCGACATACAAAAAGAGGATAACCACATTTCTTTCAATGACACGCTTGTAAATACAAGGCTCATCGACGTTTTGTTAAAAATTATAAGACTTGATCGTGGTACCAAATATTTTATTCTAAGATCGAGATGCTTGCTTGAGTCCATAAATGGACCTTTGCAGCTTGTAAACCTTTTACTCTTGACCTTGGGCTACAAATCCCCCGGTTGTATCATATAGATACACTCATCAAGATTTCCATTCAAGAATACAGTCTTGACGTCCAACTACCAAATCTCTTAATCATAATATGCGGTAATGGAGAGAAGAGTACATATGGATTTGAGCATGGCTATAGGTGATAAAGTCTCCTCTGGGTATAACCTTTGGCCACTAGCCTAGCCTTGATGGTTGTACTTTCCCATTTTCTCATCTCTTTATCTTGTAGATCAGCTTGCAAACTATGAGTTTTACTCCATCAGGTTGGTCTACAAGTTCCTAGACTGAGTTGGAGTACATAGACTTCATCTTGAGGTTCATGGCTTTGAGCCATTCCTCTTTATCAGAATTATCCATTGCACTGCTATAGGTCAATGGGTCATATATACCATAATTGGATGGGACAACTTGTGCGTCTCTATCTCCTAGATAGCGATTTTGTTTTTATACAACCCTCCCACTATGTCTAGGTGGGAGATCATTATGTTAAACTTGCATCTGAAGCCCAGATGTTGAAGGTGTTATGTTTCTGTCAACAGTTGTTGACGATGGTATGCTGGTCAAACCAGCAAGTAACTCCTCGAGTAACACTTTACTCCGAGGTTTAAACTCCCTCATATAGTCATCCTTAAGAAATATAGCATTTCTCGATACAAACACTTTATTATCTTCCAGGCTATAATAGAATCCACCCCTAGTCTCTTTATGATAGCCTACAAATAGGTACACCTGAGAACGTGGCTCCAATTTTGTAGTATTATTCTTCAGCAAATGTGATGGACCGCCCATATATAAAAATATCATAAACTAGCTTTACGACCACTCCACAACTATTAGGGAGTCTTACGAAAAGACTTATATGAAACTACATTAAGGATATACATTGTTGTTTGTAATGCATACTCCCAGAATGAACTAGGCAGTGAACTATAACTTACTATAGATCTTATCATGTCTAGTAGGGTCCGATTTCTCCTCTTTGTAACACCATTTTGCTGTGGTGTTCCTGGTGCTGTTAGTTGGGATACTATCTCATGCTCAACTAAGAGTTCCTCGAAATCTCTGTCAAGGTATTCTCCTCCACGATCTGATCATAGAGGTTTGATTGTTTTACCTAATTGGTTCTCAACTTCAGCACGATATTCTTTGAACTTTTCAAAAGTATCTGACTTGTGCTACATTAAGTAAACGTAAATATATCTAGAATAATCATCAATAAATGTGATGAAGTATTCAGAACCACCTCAGACTTTTACATTCATCGGCACGTAAACGTCTGAATGTATTAGCTCAAGTTATTGATTGGCTCTTATACATTTTCCAGTAAAAGATCTCTTGGTTGTTTTTCTTTCTAGACATGATTTGTAGACTGGTAAAGTTCCAAGATTCAACTGGTTTAAAACTCTTTTCTTTATCAACCTATCTTTTCGGTCAAGGCTAATATGTCCAAGTCTAAGATGCCATAGATATGTGTCATCATGAGAAATATTTTGCCGTTTTATTTTATATTTTTCAACCTTAAACATTTCAGTGTTGAGTAGTGAATTATGTGTTAAAGGTCTTAACATATATAAATTATTTTTTGAATTTCTTGTGCATATGGAAAATCCATTTCTACCAATAATAACCAAATTACTATCAAAAGAAACCGAAAAAACCATCATCCAAAATTTTAGAGACAAAAATCAAATTCCTGCGAAAACCAAGAATAAATAGTACATTGTTCAAATTTAAATAACTATTATTATAAAAACTTAAACCGGAAACTCCTACTGCTCTTGCTGAAAAAACATCTATTGTCCTGTATCTCATGGTATAGACACCTTCAGCAAGGACCCTCCATGAATCAAGTAGCTGCAAAGAAGAACAAACATGGTTAGTGGCTCCAGAATCAACAATCCATACAGACTTATCATCTTCCACTAATAATGATTCCATAACAATTAAATCATATTTACCTGTGGCCTTTTTCTCCTTCAGCGATAATTTTTTACAATGGAAATAATTTCATTTAGGCTTGACATCATTGGAGCCTTTCTTGTTCTTCTTTTTCATAGGCTTTGCCTTTCCCTTCGCAATGCCTTTCTTCTTGTTGTTGGCAAGTTTAGAAGATTCAGCAATATTCACCTTTCCACTGGGCTTGTGGATCCACTAGCATGTACTCATAATATGTGAGCTCATTTAGCAGCTGAGTCAAAGTAAAAGACAACTTGTTCATAACATAGTTGCTTTTAAACTATAAACAACACTTTAGAAGAGTTTCCATGATCATGGTCACCTGGCTACGCTCGTCAATAAGAGCTCTATAGGTTTCGGCTGTGTTTTGCAATAGGTCATCATCCTCAAGACATGCTCTCAGACTGATGTCTTTTCCTTCATCCTAGCGGTCATCATTGAGACCATGGCCTCATGACGCTGCCACTTCAAAGGTTGCCCAAACATGCCCTGTAATGACTGCATCATCAAAGATGTTGTAGCCATTGGCTCATGCTTTGTAACAAGAACCTCAGACATCCCTGATAGCATGTAGCAGCGGGCTTTCTCATTGGCCGCGACCCATTTCTGGTAGGCATCGCGCACATATTGGCTAGAGTTTCTGGCCGGCTCCGGAGGACACTACTTCATCAGGACAAACTTAAGGTCTTCACTGACCAAGATGGCGTTCATGTTACTTTTCCATTTAACATAATTTTCTCTAGTTAATTTGTCATTTGAGAGAATAGCAATAATTGGAGAAACCATGGCTGAAATAAAATAAATAAACATGTACTTTTTATCAATTCATCGGATATTAAAATCATCAACCATTTAGGCATAAAATTAAACATGATGCATGAACCACATATAATGAATTAGAAACATAAAAGAATTATTATGCCACGAAAATCTATCATCCCACAATAAGTGCCACCGTATGGTAGGTCAAGTATTTGCATGATAGATCGAGACAATATCAATTGATTAATATATACTGGAATAATTCTTGTTCCCATATTAACCAAACACTGTTTGATTTGATTAAGGAATTTCGATTAACATTTAATCCTTCCTTTGTGAGTGTGACCCTCTGTTTCAGAACCCATTGGACTTGCCGTCGTAGGGTAGGTCAGTTTATCAGATACATCTAGAGTCCAAACTTGATATTGACCTAAAATGGACACCATTTGTAGGGGATGAAAATAAATTTGTCTCGAGGTACCTTTTGAATCTCATATTTTCGGACTAACAATGGAGATCGCATGATATATTTGTTAAGGTTTCGGGCGAAGAGCGCAGCGGAAGCACTGTTCGGGCGAAATCGTTATTTTAAAACTTTTTAAATTACCGAACAAATTCAATATCTAATATGAATAATTTATTCATATTTCACCTAAACACATTTATTCGATATCAAATAATGACATAAATATAGTAGAAACTTCGCGAAGCTTTTACGAAAAAACGTTTTTCCGTTAAATGACGTGAAATGCGTTTTTGACCGAACCGACCACCCAACACTTATGGAGACTACCCAGGTCAGCCCCAATAGTGTTAGGTCAGTTCATGGGCTGCCCAAACAGTGACAAATTCACTGTTTGGACAGTCGTCATCCGGTTGGCTCAAAAGTCACCTGGTAACGCCGTTTTTGGCCATTTTCGCTTATTTCAACTCCGAAACACTTTCCGGCAATTGTTCTAACACCCAAAACACATAAAATACATTCATAAGACATCATTTGCATCACCAAAAATAGAATTGTTCCAGATCTGATCCAGAAACCGAAAATACCAATTTTCATACTTTAAATCCAAATTTTCAAGATTAATCCAATTAATCAAAACACCAATCAGAGTCACCACACATGAACCACCCAAGAAAAATTCTAGGCATTAAAAGAGTGGTCATAACACTCTAGAATGGAAACATGTCATCAAATGAATAAATTGGACTAATAATACAATAATTTCATCCAAAATACTTCACCCATGCATCAACACTTCAATACTGTTGTTTTCTAACGAGGGTCAGGAGGGTGGGGATTGGTACTAAAGTCCTTCTCGATCGTGGTGTTCTCATCAACTACGCATGTTGTGGTTGCACATGCTGCTCATTTATAATCCTATGGCTATATTTTATTTACCAATTTGTTCCATATCCGAGCTACCTCTTGCTATCTCAAACTCAATGTTTTAATTTTTAACTAACTCATTTCTAGTATTTGGGCTTTCACACTAAGGTATTATGGCTAGGAACTATCTGATTTATCTTCTTAAATCTTTACTCTTGATTGATTTCTGTTTATTGGCAATACTAGCTTTCACTGGGAACCTTATTAAAGTTCATGCTCTCTCAAAATCCTTATCGTACTCTCTTGTTTCTCTTTCTCCTGAAGTTTTACTCTGTTATCTGAATTTCTTAGGGCTGTACTTAATCTTTGAATTATCAATCATGTATTCTTATTTTTATGGTCATAACATATTCTTAATTTGTCTCGGGTTTTCAATCCTATTGAGTCATCTTTCATTTGAAAGTTCCAATATCTTTAACAGGTTAGGGTATCACCACTACTACTTCTTATTCGAGTGCTACACTTTGACTAGTTCTTTTATTATACTGTAATGAGGCTTTTAATAGGTTATATACCTTATTTATGAGGATTGCTCTCTCTCTCATTCTTTTACCCCCCTTTGACCTTTTATCTTCTTCGGGGCCATGTATTTCACAATGGATCAGGTTTTCACCTTTAATGCTAACTTGGTTTAATGCACTAATCCATCTCGCTTATGATTCTTATCTAAGTCCTATTGAATTTCTTTGTTAAACTATATTATTGCTTCATGATTTGTTTATCTTATCAGATGCTCATTTTCCTTGTTCAAATTCTTACTAGGCTCTAAATTGGGGGGGGGGGGTGGTGAATATATACATTTTATGTCTGGTTAGGTGTATGTATTCTTACGAGAATCGGGACTACTAGAAAGAAAAGTTATCATTCATTTTGTTGGAATCGTTTCAGCTATTCTATGTCTTAAGGTTCCACAACTCTATTAACCATCCTAAGATCTCTATTATGTTATTGTCTCAAGCTACATTATCTATTATTACTGTATACACTGAACTTCCTTATTACTTCCCATATCTTCCCATTTGTTATTCACCTCTAGAATCTATCTTTTAGCTCCATATTGTGCTACCGAGGCTAGTGATGGTTCATCTTATGAACCACTTTCTCGATCTCTCTTTTTGCTATAGACTACTTCTACAACATCAATCTCTACTATCCATATTGGCACTTTTGCTAAATTTTGAGTGTCTTCAATTCTCATGGGTCTGCTCTTTTTAAATGGGTTCCTACTAGTATTGGTCTGATCTATGGATTCTCACTAGTACTGTGAACTTGCTCATCTTAGCTTGGGTTGGGTTCTTACTTGTCTGTCTTTAGAAGTCTCATTGGTCTCTTTCTGGGTAAACCATCCTTCCAAATTCACTACCTCTGTCTCAGAATATGGTGTTATGTGAACTGGGCTTCCGTACGATTATCTCTTTCTATGCTGGCACAGGCTAAGATAAGCATCTTGCGTCTCTACGGATGTCGACGTTCCTTGTTCTGATATTCTATGTCTTGGTAGAGTCTATTACTCTTATAAAATAGGTATAAGATAGACTTCTTCAAAACAGCTTCCTTAACCGATCTCACTGAGAGGTTCAAATTCTGGATAAATTTGTGCCGAATCTATATTGGGTTCCTTGGTTAAGGCAACTAACCATTTTTTTCCTTATGACCTTTATTTCATTTTCTTATAAGCCTAGGTTTGGTTTCTAGAATCTCTTCATTCTTTATGGCACTTCATGTCTATCGGAAACTTCCGCAACTAATCCTGATTTCTTACTTTTTTATCTTTCTGACTATCCTTCGTTACTCTGAAAACCTGCTATCTATTGGATCGACTTGAATGAATTTTTCGAGGAGGAAAATGAATCTTACTTGGAGGGAAGAAACCTTACTTAGGTCTACTTGACATTTTACTCTTACTCGGGCTTATTCTATTCTCCTTACTATTATAGGTTCTTACACTTTCTTATCTATCTGATTATATACCTCTACCTCTGATTGTCTCTGGACGTTCTAAGAATTTATACATATTTCCTTACGTTTTTTCTAGCTTTCTCTTTCTCTTTTACTCCCTTGGGTAGATATTCTTAGAACTTTACTATCTATTTTCATAGCCCATCTTAAACTTCTGATATTAAACTAGGATGTCTACTGAAAGATTCTCAACTTGGACAAAGAGTATGGTTGCTTTCATAAGGAAGAAAATTCGAATGATTTTTGGAAGTCTTACTAACCTTTCTATAGGACTTGAAGACATACTCGAGGATCAGATACTGAAGAAGTAATGCCTCATATACTAGTATCTCGGATATACTATGTATACAAGACCCCAACACTACCCACTGCAGTCACTGACTCCCTTAACCTAGCTCTGATATCATCTTTGTAACATCTCCCATCCGGAAGATGCTATCGGCAAGGAATAGGCTGACCTATCCCATTGAGCCTCTGGCGTTTTGACTGTGAACCCTATTACTAAACTCATCTCAAATTACTGACTTATATATAACGACCATTGCCATGACTCAACAACATGAAATGCAACTCAATACTAATAACTGTATATTTAATAATATTTTCCTTTACAAATTTATTCATAAATATTTTAACTTTATACAATGACCGATGCAATACCAATGACTGATACATGACTTCACTTTGACTCTGACTAAACTCTCTCCTTTTACTTGACCTGGTAGACTCAACACCATAATGACTGCCAACGGTATCATTCCTCTGGAGCTCGTCCTCCAATTATACCTGCAAAACAGAGAAACTTGGAGTGTGGGAGTTATATCGTTTGAACGACCTAGTGAGTGGACGGTTTAAAATGAAAATTGAAATACTTTATGAAAATCCATTGTTCTAAAACTGAAATATTTTCAAGGAAACTATCTATTCTGAAAACTCTTTCTTTTCTAAAAACATATCTCTTTCTGTAAAACCTTTCTGAAAACATTTCTTTCTGTAAGACGCTAAATTCTTTCAGTAAAACTGAATTTTCTTGAAAATCTTTTCATAAAACTTATCATTTTTGAAAATCATTCTTTGAAAATCTTAATTCTGAAAATTTATTTCTGAAAAATCTGTCTTTGAAAACTTAACACATAGGGGCATTACATATCACCGTCCCCCAAGCCACTGATGCATTAGGGTTTGGGGCTGTCCTATGTACGTCAGAGTGGCACAGAAGGATAAGCTTTTGGCTTGAGGGCAAAAGTTTAGATTTTTTGGGTATCCTACCAATACAAAATGATATTTATTCTATGATTCCGAGCGTCGAAACATGTTCATAGTTCATTTCAAAAAAAAAATTAGAAGTATAATTTTTGGCAGAAGGAGATGATCATAGACAAGTTGAACTTAATGAAGTTCAACCTATAACCGATGAACCACATGAGGAACATTAGGTTCAAGAAAGTAAAAGATCTTTGACTCCCACACTTCGTAGGTCAAGTAAGGTCATAAAACTTCATGAATACTTGTCTTTGATACAAGAAAAGGGTCTTGATATGCTCTTTGGAGATGAGACTGACCCGATGACTTACAAAGAAGCGATGTTAGACATCGATTTCATGAAATGGAAGGAAGCCATGAAATCAGAGTTAGACTCTATGCATCAGAATCAAGTATGGGACTTTGTTCCTCTTTCGGAAGGAATCGTTCTTGTCGGTTGTAAATGGATTTACAAAAAGAAGATAGGGTATGATGGAAGTGTTGAAACTTTCAAGGCCCGATTGGTTGCAAAAGGTTACACACATCGACCTAGTGTTGACTATGATGAAACTTTTTCACCAGTTGCGAATTAGGATGTTATTGGCTATAGCTGCCTACCATGACTATGAGATTTGGCAGATGGATGTCAAAATGACATTCTTGAATGGATTTCTTGATGAAGAAATCTATATGGAGTAGCCGGAGGGTTTTGCATCTAGCCAAGACTTGAGTATGGTTTCTAAGCTTAAAAAGTCCATTTATGGACTTAAACAAACTTCACAGAGTTGGATTCTTCGATTCGATGAGGTTATTAGATTGTTTGATTTCCTCAAGAATACAAAAGAATCATGTGTGTATAAAAATATCAGTGGGAGTATGGTGGTGTTTTTGGTACTCTATGTGGAAGACATCCTGATCATTTGGAATGATATCGGGATGATGTAGGGCGTGGAAGCTAATCTCTGTAAAAATTTCTCTATGAAAGACCTGGGTGAAACTTCTTATGTCTTGGACATAAAATTCTATAGAGAGAGAGAGAGAGAAGAAGCTAATTGGACTGTCTCAAGCTACGTACATAGATAAGATCTTAGAAAGGTATAATTTCAGCAACTGTAAGACAATTAATATACCTTTTTGATATGGTATACATCTTTCGAAGAAGCCGTGTTCAAAAAATGAAGATGAGAAGATTAGAATGTCTAATCTACCTTATGCTGCATGTTAGGGTTGGTGCTCAGAACGCCAATTCGGATCGTATTTATGTCCGATTCATGAATACGAATAATACCTTTTTTTCCATAATATTACTAATATATGGTTACACCTCTTGTTTTTTATATATGTATTCGATCAAATATCGATTACATTGAAACTAAATCTGATTTAGTGATATGTATATATATTAGACAAAGACCCCAGGATTTACAACATAGTGCGCAATTACAATGTAGTTTGTAATTGACATTGGGAAGTGTCACTTGTTGGACAATTATGACCCATAGCGTCACTATCTGTAAAAGACATTGTGGTTTTTGTACAAATTAACTATGTGACAATGGAAATTACATTTTATCATTTTGTAATTTGATTACTTTAATATATAAATGATAAAAATCCTTATGATTAGTTCCGGATTATAAGATATGAGACAGTATCAATCCATAACGGTTTAATCATTAAATATCCCTATTCGTAGTATTATCGAGACTGGACATCGATAATGCGGAATAGACTAGTATTGCACTTGTGCGTGTTATGGAAGCGTAACGACATAGTTCTCATATATTTAAGTATTGGATACTTATGCAAGTGTGATAGGAGGTTGTGTTTACCGATGGTACGGAAACAGCTTCGCTCTGGATAGACCCCTCAGAATCCCATTGGTAGTATGACTATGTGTCTATGAGAATCCGAATCAGGGTAGATGTATTTGGTCTTAACCTGAGACTTACATCGCTAGTACTTGCGACAATCAATACGCTTTGGTTTTGGTTGTCCAGGACTTTAAACGGTTATGTGTACGCCTCTTCTGGGTTTATTGAGAATCATAGTGTATTTGATGTGATGTCAAGACAGAAGTATCACTTCAGTCATATGGAGATGATGATCACACATGGATATAAAACTGGTACTCTAATGTGTTGCAACCATCGGGATAATATGACAAGGTCATGATTATCCGAATAAAGAGACTAGTTGTTTGTGATCCGATATATGCTTCGTACGGGGCAGACATTATTCCAGCCCCAGGCCTAACATGTGACATCTGATACTAGATCGTAATACGCAATACTACGTATACTACGCCTGTCATAGATTATATATTCCTTTAAGAATATTTCTGGAGAATTGGGTAGGCACGGTGCTTTGCTAGAAGCCAACCATGTCTCGTAAATCGGTAAAAACGTGGTACGAGGTACGCACGTGTTCGAATAGTCCGACGACCGGATTCACTGCCAACATATCCAGGGATCTCATGGGTCGCTTTCCGAAGATTCACCGATGACGTATGATTAGAACATAATTAATCTGAGATTAATTACAGAGAGATTTTATATGGGATAAAATACTATTAGAAGAGAGAGAACGATTAATTTGGAATTAATCTATAAAATAATATATTCGATATATTAAATGGATTAGATTTCATAAAGAAATTAAAATTAGATTTTAATTCGGGCGAAAGAATTAATTTAAAATTAATTCGCGAGCTACATGAATAGTAATTTTGCTAGGCATAATTATTTAATTAAATTTGATTTAATTACGTCGCAACGGAAAATTCGTTAATTCGGAATTAACGAACCCGAGCCCGGAATGTGTTTGCGGGCCCACTCGAATTTTGAATTAAAGTGGGGCCCACAAGTCACATCACGAGTCACATCAAATGTCATTTAAGTGATGGAAGTCTTGTCACCTTTTTGGTGATTGACATCTAGTCATTTTATGATTGATGAGAGTAGTTGGAGGCATTAATGACTTTTTTCCCTCTAAACTTGTTTTGCTTTTTGGAAAAGCATATACCAAAAGTTTGTCTTGACTTTTGAAGTAGTTGTATTTGGTTTTTGAAACAAAAACACAAACTCTCCCAACTCTCTCCTCTTGGCCGAATCCTTCAAGGATTAAAGGGAAAATTTTGTTGCAATTTTTTCCAAAGCTAGCACTTGAAGAATCATTCTAAGGTGATAGTGAAACCATTCTCAAGAGCTTGGAATCCATCTCAAAGCTTGGAGCTTGGACATCAACAATCAAAGTGAAGATCTTGGAGCACTTCTCAAAGGAAATTTTTTTGTTATCAACACTTCCTATATTCGTTCAATGTAAGTGTGTTTCCGCCATACTTCATTAAGTATTCACATTATTTCATTGCTTAAATTGATCTTGGGACACTTTAGAAACCCAACATCACTATAAGTTGAATATTCTCAAATAAAGTTCTTGGTCAAGATTTACTAACATGGGTCGGTTACTAAAATCCGCTGAGACCAGCACATGTCGTATATCGAGACTTGGTCCGATAGTTTATCCCAATAAACCATAAGTCTTGAGAGATTCGTGTAGGTGTTTATTTGATAAACACTGAACGGCTCATCGAAGATTTCCTAATAGATGATACACCAATGTCAATATGAATCTTCTCGAGTCGAGTAGCATAGTGGTCATTCGACTTGCGATACCACTGTGGATATATGATACTATCTCCACACTTTGATAGCAGTCACGTCAACGATCTATTTAGATCACACCTCCGCCTACTTATTGAGTGTGGACTCATGCTCATAATATCCTGTGAGTATCAGATAGAATCCGTCTGTCCAATATACAAGACATAGATATCATGTACGTAGAGTTCTGAGTGTTATTTAATGATCGTAAATTTATAAGTCGACTATATTACACCTTGGGGATTTGACGTTGCTTTCTTTATCCCCAGTATAATATTGATAGCCTGTGACGGAGGGATTATACATATACAATGACCTCGACTTGCATAGTTTAGCGAGATTATCTGTGGTCATCATAATTTACGAGTGGGTGAATTATGGACACACAATTTGATTTTGTGACGAATAAACCTTAACTTAGAGAGTCCCATAATATTAAGTGTACTCGTTGAGCCTTTGGGCAACGCGTTATGAATAATACAGATTATTCATAATACTTTATCGGATTAAATGAGTTAATTCGAACCGTTTAACGATTAAACGAAAAGATACATGCATAGGCACCTTTCGGTCATTTCCTAATTAATGTGTATTTGTATTTAATATATATTATTTTATTAAATACACATTAATTAATTATCAAATAAGATATTTGACATATATCATGAATATATGTATTTTAATTATTTAAAGTAAATATGATACATATATTTAGATATTTATATTTAAGTAATTATTTAATTATTTAATTATAAAATAATTAAAGTAATTGAAATATAAATATCTAGGGTGATATTTATGTTAGGAAATAATTAATTGTTAAAGTTTGACTATTTTTCATTTAAGAAAAAGGTGTTAAAATTGAATTTTGCTTCTTTAATTTGATTAAAAATGCAAAATATCTTTTACCTTTTTTGCTTGCAATTTTTGGCCATAATGGAAAATATAAATAGTTTAGTTTTTCCATTTGCAAAATAAGGTTAAGCATTTTCAAGAATACAAAGTTAGAGAGTTAAGAGAAAAAGCAAAAGGCTAAAGGATTTTTTCAAAGAAAACTTGAAATCTTTGGTAGTTTCTTCTTTTCTTTAAATTGGAAATTGTTCCTATGATTCTTTAGCTCAACATATGATGTAAGTTTTTTTTCACTCTCTTGATTTTGTGTTGAGATTCTTGAAAGCTTGATAAAAGCATATATGCATGTATGATAATTAAAGTAAGCTTGTTAATGGTTAACAAGCACACTTTTGGTCATTTAATGACTTGGTTTCCATTCTAGAGTGTTATGACCACTCTTATAACTCCCAGAATTGTTCTTGAGTTCTTCATTGGTGGAGACTTTGATTGGTGATAATATTAATATGATTAATGTTGAGAAAATTGGATTTAAAGCATGAAAAATCAATATTTTTGCATCCAGATCAGATCTAGAAATTCTGAAAATTTTGTGATGAAAAATATGTTATTTAAATATATTGGATGTGTATTGGGCATTAGAATAATTACCGGAAATTATTTAGGATTGAAAATATGAAAAAACAACGAAAGACGGCGTTATCGGGTGAATTTTGGGCTTACCGATGACGGCTATCCAAACAATGAATTGGCCACTGTTCGGGCAACTCATGAATTGCCGAAGTACTAATGGGGCTGACCTGGGCATCCCCCATGTGTATTGGTTGGTCGGTTCGGATAAAAATATATTTTATGCTATTTTGAGGAAAAATATTTTCGTAAAAATTTCGTGGTGTTTCAAAATTATTTATATCGTTATTTAATATCGAATAAATATCCTTAAGTAAAATATGAATGAATTTTTATATGGGATATTGAATACTTTATTCGGTAAGTTTAAATTTTTAAAGTTATGATTTCGCTCGAACCACGCCTTCCGCGACGACTGACCCCAACACTTCATGTTTGGGTAGCATCATGTATGTCATGTTATGTACGCGACATGATATTAGTCACTCGGTCAGCGTAACTAGTAGATATCAATCGAATTCGGGTAACGACCATTTGATAGCCGTTAAACATATCCTAAAGTATCTTAAAGGTACTAAGGATAAGTTCTTCATTTATGGAGAAGGAAAACTGCAAGTTAATGGGTATATGGATTCAGATATCCAATCGGATCGGGATATCTGAATCCGGATGATAGAAAATCTACATCGGGATTCATATTTACCCTCAACGGTGTTACAATCAAATGGAAAAGTTCCAAACAGGGATCAAAAGCCGATTCCACCACTGAGGCAGAATATATTGCGGCATCTAAGGCTGCAAAAGAAGCTGTTTGGACTAGAAAATTTGTCACGGAATTAGGATTTTTCCCAAGCATTTGAAATTTGATTTCTCTATATTGTGATAATATCGGAACTGTTGCGCAAGCAAAGGAACCCAGGGCACATCAAAAGTCGAAGCACGTGGAATGAAAGTACCATATAATTTGAGAGATTGTGTCACGTGGAGACATTATCGTATGCAAGATACAAAGTGAGGAAAATGTGGCAGATCCGCTTACCAAGGCTATTCTTACTAAGTTATTTGATAAGCATGCAGAGGTGATAGGTATGAGATATAATCGGTTTTGGCAGTAGAGTAAATGGGAGAAATTATTGGAGTTGGTACTCGACGTGCTAATTTCTCATGTATTTCCCTGTAAATACGTGAATGAATAATATTTTATTATGAATGAAATATTAAGTTTCATCGAAATATTTTATTTTAAATGGTAAAGACGTACTAGATCTAGAAATGATTTGGTTGTAACAAAATTGAAAAAGCGTCATAATAGACATTGAGAAATGTTATAACAGTATCATTCTTGAACAATTCATTGTCAAGGTTTACATTCTTGGTCCGTAAATAAATCCAGGAGACTGGTACATATTGTATATCGGAATATTGGATTCAGGTGGTTTATCTCAGTAAGCCACGAGTCTAGGGAGACTCGTATTGACACATAGGTGTTCATAGTGGATGAGCATTGAACGACTCACAGACGATTCCTAATAGATTGTATGCTTGCGTCAATAAGAATCTTCTCGAGTTGAGTAGCATAGTGGTCCTTTGACTTGAGATACTATGGTGGATATATGCGTTATCCTCCACACTTTGATGGCGGTCATATCTTCGACCTTTAGAGGTTAGACTTCCGTCTGTTCATTGGGTCTGGACTGATGCTCATGATATCAAGTGATGTATTCAGAAAGGATCTGACAGTCCTGCGTAGAGGATTTTTGTAATATCCCATATCTGGAAGATATTACCGGCAGAGGATAGTAGAGCTAACCCCATAAGCCTCTGAATTCTCGACTATACTCTTTACTACTAAACCATCTAAATGCAAAGACATGCACATGTACTATAGCCCAACTCACAGTTATGAAATGCTTTTATTTCTTATTTATATATGTGTACTCAATTATGCCTTTCTTTACAACACCTTACTAAATTTTTAAAATGACTTATACAACACTAATATATAATTACATACAACTTTACTTTGACTCTGAATGGACTCTCATACTGTCTGACTTTGTGCTGGTGGACTCCACCCCTAGTGACTGCATCAGTATCCGTCCTCCCGAGCTCATCCTCCGAGAAACCTGCAAAATACGAAAACTGGATTGGGGGTTAGATCGCTATATGATCTAAGTGAGTGGACAAAAACTGAAAACTGTTGTAAAATCTTTTAGCTTCAAAACCATATTTTCAAAAATATCTTTATATGAAAACTTTGTTTCTGAAACTTCATCTTTCTGAAAACTGCATTTGAAACTCTGGTTTCTGAAAACTATTTACTGAAAATATGTTCTTTGTGAACTGCTCTGTATCTGAAAATCTGGACGTATGAGGGCGTTACGCACTGCCGTCCCTCATACGCCTAACTGGAGCCAGCAGTGCAAATCCATGACTTTGGGGCAATACGTATCGCTGTCCCCCAAAGTATGCCACTACTGTCTCTGAAACTGGTGGTCTTGGGGCGTTACGTATCGTCGTCCCCCAAGCCACAAACTGAAGCTGGGGGTGCGGATCTATGCTACCACCCAAACTCAAAACTGGGGTCTAGGGGCGTTATGTATCGTCGTCCCCCTAGCCCGGCTCGATAATCTTAGAACGTCCCCTCAGTCCTCCACATGTGCACATGTCACTATATCTGTCAGTTCCAAACTGTATCAAGTTGCATAGTGGGGGTGAGTTTTTCCCTCATGCCCTGAAAACATAAAACATGTTCTGAAAAAAACATAAAACTCAAACTGAAAATATCCGTTTTCCATAAAACTTCTCAAAACATGCTAAATCATATATGATATAAAAACAAACTTGGCTAACGCCCTAATTGCAGAAAAAGTAAGTCTGGCATTTAAATACAAGGTAATAAAGTAATCAAGCAAAAGATAAAGTGTCCACTCACAGATTTGAAGTCTGGCTAAGCCTTCTTTATGTCACTGGGGCGAGCGTGGCTCCTGACGAGTATCTATAGAGAAAGAAATATGGAAGTTAGAATTAAAAGTTTTAAAATATTATCCGTAATCACATAAGGTCCTTTAGTTCTATTAAATTATCTCATTGAACCCTCTACCCCTCAAACGAATCGCAAAACTACACCCAGACTTTAGGCTATGCGTCACATTTTCGGAAAAAAATTTATGGTTTCTGCACGTCGAGTCGCGACACAGCATGAGCTGCTCGTCGCGACTCGCGATCGCTTTTCTGGGCAGATTCTGCCTCACACAGCAGTTCCCCCAAAGCTCAAATCCCTCACAAACCCAATCAACTACTACATTTACAAGCTAATATATTTTCTAATTTAATCATTAAAACACACTTCTAATCATTAAACATCATCAATCCTCATCACCCAAATCAAATTATCAAACTTGAATGGCAAACCCAAAACTACTCAAACACCTATTTCATCAACACAAACTTTCCAAGGTTCATCTTCATCAACTTAACAATAAACTCCAATCATCAATTCATTAAAATTTAAATTATAAAAATTTGGGTCAAGATCAATTACCTTCTTCTTTTTAACATTCTCTCCAATTAGTGTTTATCTTCCTCTCCATGCTTTTCCTTCTCCCTTCTTTCTTCTCATTTTTCTTCTTATTCTTTCCTCTTATTCTTTCTTTTTCTTCTTTCTTCTTCTTTTTTCTTTTTTCTCCTTTCTTCTTCTCGGCACTTCTTCTTTCTTTTCCATTTTGTTTTCCAAAATTTGGGTATTCATGACTAGTGGCCCCTTTATATACTAGGACTTAAATGATAAAAATAATCTTGTAGAATTGTGTAGAAAAATGGAGAGAATTGGAGATTTTTACATTTTGACCCCGAAATCACTATTCATTAGGATTTTGACTTGCGTTTTTGATCACCTTCTGGTCCGAATTTGGGAAAATATTTAACGCGGAAGTTGTAGGTCTTGGTCTCAGATTTCTGACGATATAAAATTCGTAAAACTCAGAGATTGTGTGAAAAAATTATGCCCCAAATACCATGGGCGATCCAAAGGAAACACGGTACAGTCCCGTCCCGGGACTTCAAGAAATTTACCAATCATTCCCAAAGTCATTCTACGAGCATATTCGAGTCCCAACATAATTTATTTTACGTGCCTTTGTCCCGTACGTAACAGTGTCGCTATATGTAGTAGCAAAAACTACCGATCGTTACAATTTTGGTGTCCACTTCATGAGATTGCGATTATCCAAATCCATGGCCACACTCGGAAATGAGTTCTGAGTGTTATTGAGAAATCACGGATCTATACGTTGATGTGATTATACCTTATGAGATTTGAATATTATATCTATATCTCCTGTATTTATCCGGATGCTAATGACTGAAGAATTATACGTATGCGAAGATCTCAACTTGTATGGTTCAGTGAGAATATATGTGGTCATCTTAATTTACGAGTAGGTGAATTATGGACACGGAATTGGATTCAGTATCGGATATACCTGAACTTAGAGAGTCTCACATAATTAAAAATGCTCATACAGCTGTAGGGTAATTTATTATGAATAATATCGATTATTCGTAAATCGTTTAACGGTTAAACAAAATTTACACATGTAGGGGCATTTGGTAATTTCTTAAATTAAAGTGTATATATATTAGATATATAATTTAATTAGATGCACATTAATTAATTATCAAATATATTTTTGACACATGTTATCCACCGATGTATTTTTGTCACTTAGTGTAAATGTAAAAATACAAGATATATTTAAATTAATTAAATTGATTAGTTAAAGGTTAATTAATTAATTAATTATATATATATATATATATATATATATATGTCATATTTTTATGACATGTGTTTTATTTTAATCAGTACATGTGGCATTAATTTAGAGTTAGTGGGAATATATATTTTGTTTTGATTTTTGAAATAAAAT
The DNA here is from genome assembly GCA_019454045.1 of Zanthoxylum bungeanum. Classification (NCBI taxonomy): domain Eukaryota; kingdom Viridiplantae; phylum Streptophyta; class Magnoliopsida; order Sapindales; family Rutaceae; genus Zanthoxylum; species Zanthoxylum bungeanum. Next base: position 51,612 of record SKCR01007483.1, on the reverse strand, counting down.
TTCCTATTTTGCCCACCCTCCATCTCACGTTAATATGCCCAATTTCTGAAGGTGGGTTGTTCATTTTTTTTTGGTTGAGAAAAAGGAAAATACAAGTCTTCCTAAAAAACCCTAAGTGAGAGAGATTTGGGGAAATAAAATTCTAGAGTAATTTGTTGAAGAATTGAAATTTTAATGTAAGTTTCTTTAATTCTTTCATTAGGAAATTATTTCTCTTTGCCTTATTTGAATAGATATGGGTTTATTTGTTTTTCCTCCTCTTGAATATAGGTTTATAAAATCCTAGAGTATTATTTGTTTTTCCTCCTCTTGAATATGAGTTTTGTTTGTTGGAAGTTTGTGGGGGAAAAAATTATGCATGTGTGATAACTTTTAAGCTTAATAAGTGTTATTGAAGTTTAATTTGGTTAAAGAATGATGAGTCATCATTGTAGAATTTTTATGTCACTTAATAAAAATCTAGAATTGTTCTTATATGTTTTTAATTGTGGTGAGACACTTGGAATATTGTAAAGTTAGATTAAGGCTAGATTGAAAGTCAACTTTGGTGTAATTTGATTAATTGAATTTTTTAAAATTTATGTCTAATACTAAAATTGAGGCTTTTCATTTTATTAATGTAATTGAGTATATTAAAAGTATACTAATCATTTTGGTAGTGTTTTGGAAACATTTAAATGTGTAATTGACACTTTTGGACTAAAATGAGAAAAATACAAAAGTTTGCATATTTTGGTAATTCCGGCTAATGGGTAATTTGGACATTTCCAAATTTGATTAAGGATTCAATATTAAAATAAATAATTTATTTTAATAATCTAAAGAAAATTTTTGAAATTGGAAAAATTCGATTTTTCACATTTCGTTGCGATACCCAGTAAAATCGTAATTACGCCAACACACCGAACCACCTAAATCTTTATCTTTGTATTTTTTTCTCGTCTTCTTGTTAAATTTACTTTTGATTCTCAACTAATCAAATAAATTTACTGCTAATTGAGTTATTCGAGGGGTTGATTTATCATATTATTATTCGAACGAAAAACAGCTATCTACAAATATTATTATTTTAGTATACAATTCTCATATTTTTGTAAAAGTTTAATAATATTACTCCTATATATATTACATGTATTTTTTTCTACTTGCAATTAGAGGAGATGGGTTTCTGGAGGAATAGGTCACATGAGGCATGTCCTATTTGGAAGTTTAGGCTTCTAGAAGGTTAATGATTACATAAGTTGATCAACGACTCTCAATAGAAGAAGACTGTCAGCTATTCATATGACGAAACAATGCGGAGCAGTTGAATCATAGGTTGTCGCATCAACAAAGTGTGTATCAGTGGTTAAAAAGTTGTAATGATCGATTTCTATTTAAAAGGGTGGTTGAACCTAATGGCAGTACATTTGTTTGTTGAGTGGTTGAGAAAGTAGCATGGGGCGATGATGGGCTGGTGACGACGTCTGACATCATGAGTTGGTAGAATAGTGGATTTGAGAGCCTATATAAATGGAGAAGTCTCATATTCAAGAGTTAACAAATTTTGCAACTTACCACTTAGAGAAAAGCTTAGAGTTGAAGAGTTACTGATATAAGGAGAAAACATGTCAGCACCTGACCACCTGAGAGATTTGTATCTGGCTTGTTGTAAGAACCGATGTGCTTATTTTTGTAATCTTATACCCCCTCAACTTGTAGCTCGGGTCGGTCTTGACCCCGAGCAAGAATAAAATACACCACATTTCTCTCATGGACGTAAATTTGAGCCACTCTCCACCAAATCACATAAATCATTGTCTCTGTATTTATTTCTTGTTTGCTTGCTAAATTTTCTTTTGGTTCTCAACTAATTAAACAAATTTACTACTGATTGATGTTTATTCGAGGGGTTAATTTCTCACATTGTTATTCAAACGAAAAACAACTGTCAACAATATTATTATTTTATTATGCAATTCTCATATTTTTGTAAGATTTTAATAATATTACTCGTATATATATTACATGTATTTTTTCTACTTACGGCAAAAATACATGTAATATATTACTCCTATATATCAACTCTCTTATTTTTCAACTTACTCTTATGTATTACATATAATTTTTTTTTCCGACTTACGAAATTTCATTTTGACTTTAAATATTAATTTTTAACTTGGTCAGAGATAAGAGTTCACCCCTAAAGGTAGTTGAACTCACTTTAGATCTATGGTGGGGATGAAATGAGTTTCCATTTTGCTAAATCATAATTTTAAAACTTTAAAAAAAAAAAAAAAAACTTAGAATCCATTAATATTTGGGGACATTTCAACTCAATTGATTTTTTATGAATTATTGAATTCGTTGTTGCAGTTATACGAGACCAAGCACAAGCTTTGATTTTTCGGCAGGAATCGATCAACAACAATTGTAAACCTGAAAATTTAATTTACAATTGTATAATCAAAATATAATGAGCTAATCCTTTAAAAACAAATCTGATGAGCTACAAAATCTTAAAATGAAAAAAAAAATCATAATTATAACCATCTAATTTAAGATTAAGTGATTTTGCTAAAAGTGATGTTAAGAAAAATTACCAAACACTAAAATAAATTGTACCTTCTCAAATTAACTTTGAATATCAAAAACAATCTCAAACAGGTTTTTAATAGAACTCTCTTAAAAGAATCACATCACTTAAAAGTAAATTTTTTCTTTTTAGTTAAAATAGTTTCATAATCCAATATCTTAATGGATTTGATTATTTCAGCTTAAATTTTAGACATAAATTTTAAGTTACTAATTTCATGTAATGTAATGGAGATGAATTTATATTATTAAATGTTAATTTTACTTTCAATATTTATCATTGGATTATCCGTGATTATAATTAAAATTTATATCAAAATTTTAAGTAAATAGTATAAATTAAATAGCTCCACACTGTCTTAATATGTTGAAATTGAGTATCATAAGATTTAACCGTAAATCTTTTTTATTTCCTTTAAAATTCACCTGTATTATACAATTCTCTCTTTGTTGTAGTTTTACATTTTCTTTTAATTAATGATATCATTTTCCTTTTTTTTTTTTTGTTGTTGGGAGAAATAAAATTATTTGACCAAATAACAAAGCATATACGTAAGCAATTACTCCAAAAGGTTATGCCACGTGTCTTGAGTCTTGACTTATAATTTTGTTATTTATTTATTTATTTTTCTAGTATGCGAGAATGCGATGTAGATTTGAAGAATAGAATAATTCTAATTTTGTCCCTAAACTTTGGGAAAATTACAATTTTCTTAAATGTTTTGAAATTGAGAGAGATGCATCTCTTTGTTTCTCTTATATTGCCTCTAAACTTATAAAATTTGAGAAATATTATTTAAGACTAACTAACATAATTTAGATATTTTGCATCCAATTAACATATTCTTTTAATCAATAATGCTATGATATAAAATTAGGACCCAAATTTTGTATATTAAAGGACGTATCTATACTTTTAAAAATTCGAGAAATATTATTTAAGCTATTAACACTGATGGATATCTCCGGCAACTGCTGAAACCAAGAGTGGACGTTGCTAGCAACAATGGTGACGACCAATTTGCACATCAAAATCTCGTTTGTGGTTTTTAGTGTGAGCCTCTGTCGAAACTGAATCAAGTGAGTAATTTGGTATGACTTTCTAGTGTATTTATCGAATCTGGGTAGGGTGAAGTCTCGTGATTTCAACTCCTTTTATATCCATTCCTGGAATAGTGAGGTGGGTATCCCCCTAATTGCTAGGTCGACCAGATCTGTCGGGGTTTACACCCGAATGCCCCCGATCATCTTCGCTATTGACACCACCAACTTTTCGTCGACACATTCCTCCCTCCAGCTGATATCCTTCTTATTACGACTTACATCCAAGCTCTTGTCTTTCCCTTTATGTTCCACCTCTCTCCACGTCCGGCTTTGATTTATGGATCCTTCTGCATCAGAATCCTTATCGTCGATTTCGATAAGACTCCTTCCTAGAGGCCCTTCATTGTGGTTCTCTTCTAGTCGCCCCTCATAACGAAGATCTTCAATGGCGTCTCATTCTTTCCCTTTTCCATTGTCCTTACTGCGGTAGGCTCCCTGAATCTAAGCTTTAAGTGTCTGATTCTCTTGTTGCATGATCTGCATCTGTTCTTGAAATTGTTTTTTCATGGCCTGTATTTAGTCCTCTACTTGCTTCATTATCTCACCCTTTATCATTAAGATGTCCATCATGGGCATCAGATGGTGGGAGACTTGCTCCTCCTAGTGAGTAACAGACATAGAGATTATAAATTCCGTATTCTTTGGGGCCATTTTTACTTGTGTGGTTTAGTGGATAATCCTGGGTTTGGTGATTGTATAAAACCGTTAACACAGCTTTTCGTCTCTGTTCCCCATAGACGGCGCTGATTGTTTCCGCAATAAACTTCACAAACAATAAAATTAAATAAAAAATACAGAGTTTTGCAAAAAAACAATAAAATTAAATAAAAAATACAGAGTTTTGCAAAAAATACTCTATTATTTATAATACTTCATTACAAGAAAAATAAACTGATAATGGTTACATTTCATTCATGTTTCCTACTAATTGGGTCACCCTCCAGAATCTCGGATCCTCCCTATTTTGGGTGATTGTCCAGCTTAAAGAGATGGAAAGTAATTAATTGGTTGTCTGTTTTCTCGTTTAGAAGATTCATGTCATTAGGGAACTGATATTTCTGACTCATTCCTTATGTGACTTGTTTGCCTTTGTTAGAGTCAAGCTTGGTATTGACTATCAATCGGGGAGTCTTGAATTCATACTCTGATGGAGGTTCAGATTTCAGACTCTAATGATATTTTTAAGTTCTTGGACTGCTTCTGACTGAGGGTCCATGAATTCTCCTTGTAGTGCATTTGGCCACATATCGAGCGCTTGATTTTCTCTCGAACAATGTTATATGATAAGTTTACGTATGCTACACATTTCGATATTTGGATAGATCAGTGGAAATAATTACAGTATTTATATATTATTGATAACATGTCAATACAATGAATATACGATTGATAATTCCCCTATAAGGACTTAGTTTATAGGAATTACAAACTGCTGACAATTGTTTAAATTTCATTAAAGAACAGGGGAGTAGCTGTAAATAACGGAAAATAAATAAAATAATTGTGAAGCTAAATGCAAAGATACATTGAACCTGGACAGAGCATGAAATTTGATGAAGAAAGTCTATAAAAGAGAGGTTCATTGATGAAACAAGAAGAAGTTAGAAGAGAGAGAAAGAGATTTAAATGGCTCCAGCAATGGATTTGAAGGAAGAAGGAGAAAATGGTCTGAGGAAGAGAAATGAAGATCTGGAGAAGGAATTGAAGAAGAGCAAAGAGAGAGAGGAGGTGATGAGAATGGAGCTACAAAGGGCGTCAGAGAGACTCCGTTTGGCGGAGGACGCCGAGGAGAGGCTCTGCTCACAGCTCGGTGAGCTCGAGGCTGAGGCCGTCAATCAGGCGCGTGAATACCACGCTCGTATCCTCTCACTCACGGAACAGCTCTCCCAGGCTCATCTCCACCACCACTAATTTTACCATTTTCCTTTAATTATTTGTGTGTGTAGGCTGCTCTGTAATTTAAATTTTTTTTTTAAAAAAAAATTATTGTAATGTTTGTTATAGAATTTTTTATGAATCTCTCACTTCTTTTAATATAAGATGTAAGGTATAATGGGTAAATATCTTAGGTTTATTTTCATTCTAATTTTTATATTTTAAAAATTACGTGAGTTAAAAATTACTTTTCCTGAGATATCATAATAAAAATCATTGAAATCTTAATTATATAAGATGTAAGGTGTCATATTTTTACATCAAAAAATAATTTTTAATAGTAACATTATTATTTATAGAGATATCATAATCTACATTATAGGGATTAAACAATAATTTATTCAATATAATATTTCTACTAATCAATTATAATTTTGTTATTTGTTCAAAAAAATTATTTTTTATTATTAATTTAGAAGAATGTAATATTTCTACTAATCAATTGTAATTTGTTCAAAAAAATTATTATTTTATCATAAATTTAATAAATAACCTAAATCGTAAAGTTGGATGATTCTAGAGTGTTATTATTTGATAGGAGATTGCGGCGAAGAGCGTAAGCCAAATGTTGGCCAGTCAAATAATAAGGAAGTTGAGGTTGCTTGTCAAATAATTATCGGTCACGATGACTTTTTCTCTTTAGTTTTTTTGTCAAATGTTATTATTTTTCTTATTAAAGCGCTCTAGAAGAAAGTGGAGGTGTTCACGGGTCGGGTCAGATTTTTCTCAATTTTTTATGATTCGATCGGGTCGGGTTATTCGGGTCAACTGACCCGGAACCCGAAATTTGAGGAGGTGACTCGCGCTGGTCGGGTCGTAACGGGTCGGGTTGGGTCGATATAATATCCGTGAATATAATATATATATATATTTGTTTTGATATAATCTTGACCGTGTGAGTGTAGCTGAAATAATTAAGTCTTGGATTAATTTGGAAGGGTCTTCCGTTCGAATCCTAGATGATTTGTTTTTGGAAAAAGAAAGATTGATGATCATGTAAGATTTAAGTCATAGTTAGCCACTTCAGCTACATCTTTCTCTTGTCAAAATCGTACAATAGAACAATATATATAATTTAAATCGGGTCAGGTCAGACCCGATTTTTCAGACATAAACCCGTGACCCGATCCGAAATTTTGGGTCGGGTTCAAATTGACCCGAAATTAATTTTTAAAAATCATAAACCCGACCGAATCGGGTTGGGTCGCTACGGGTAGGGTCGGGTCGCGGGTTGACCCGACCCTATGAACACCTCTAGAAGAAAGTATTACGACCGCAGTTAGGATTGGTAATAGGAGAAAATTTTCAAATGTGATTTTAAAATTCATTTTACTTTTTTATATTTTATTTAAACATCGTATTGAGGTTGTAGAATTATTCTAATGATTTAATTAATTTTTAAAATTTTTTAAATTAAAGTACAATTGTTTGAAATTTATTTAGTTATTTTGATTTCATAAAAATCAATTACACACTAAATAAGTAGGAATTTCTTAAAAATAATAATAATAATATAATATAAGATAATTATATATTTTTTTCCTTAATGCTACTTCTTAAAAAAAAAACTAATATAAGTATATTTCACACTTAAATTTTTAAGTTATTCATCTTAAAAAAATCCACAAATAATAAAAGAAAACTTTAAATTGGTCTCATAATCTCACTGATATCGATTCATCACTGTTTTAATTACTTCAGTGATGAACATAATTTACAAATAGTAATATTGATGGAGATTTCTGCAACTAAGGTATTCGAACAGTTCAGTGAAAGCAGAGATGAAATTCCCCCTTTTATGTGGGTAAGGTGTTCGGAGGTACTAATCAGTTCTCGGACAAGTAAGAGAGTTCAGACATTGTTTCCCGGATCTGACCGACCAGAGGACACAACTCGGTGCAAACTCCAAAGGCCGACAACATCAAAGCTAAGCCCGACCACATTAGTTCGGTAGCCCGGTTAGGTGTTATCTTACCATTCGAGACAAGTTGATGAGCCTGGATATTATGGGTGGGTGCGGGGGGGGAGCAGCCAGAGTGATCGGCAAGTCCTTTGGCCGACCTCTCGGTGACCGGCGTATAATCAGGATAGATTGGACTTTTCCTTCCGAAATCTACTTTCGTACTAGAGATCTTACAAGCTGTCATCATTAATAATAAAGTGTAACAGTGTACTTTTACGGCGTGATGTGACAGGAAGTCGGAGGATAGGCTTTACTTTCGGCGAGGCACTCGGGGGAGGAAGCATGTCAAATCGCCGGAAATCTGCAGCTTTGACGTCATGAAGATATGAGAACAATGTCGTGTATTTATTAGTATATAAGGGAATGTTGATCTCATTGTGTAAGGGTTGGAAAAAATTTCATTTCATTTGAACATTTTGCGAGAAACACTAATTGTAAAAAACAGCAAACAACTCGGTCTGCTTAGATCTTCCTCGAGAACAAGTCGGCCGAGCTAGTTTTCATAATAAAAAACAACCTTATCTACTTTGTACCGTTGACGTACGTAGGCTGGATTAGCTCCACCGAACCACGTTAAACACTCTTTGCCGATTTTTGTATTTACTTTGTCTTTTGCCACATTTATTTTTGGCTTCCCTCAACCAAACAAATTCAAGATTGAAGGAGGATTGTCTCGGGAGAGATAACCCGAAACTACCCATGGGACGAAAATCACCCGTCAATAAGTAATAATTGTAAATTTTGAACGTACCTCAGCTGAATAAAATTTCTAAATACATATATGATCGACGTTAATATATCGAGTTTCGCAAATACTTGTTCATATCTAGATTTTTACTTTTACTAGTGTCAATATCCATATCTGACCCGTCAAACCAACAAATATAGAAATTATACAGTACTCGGTTGTAATTTAACGGCAGATAGAAATTTTTATCATCCATAATGACGAGTTAACTTCTAAAAACATCTTTTGAGAAGTCCGAGTTTTCTCGAATTAACTCATTTATCTTAATTTAATTTAATTTTACTAGATGTTCAGCTATAAATAATTTGTGTTTGTAACAGTAACATGTTTTTGGTTTATGTGAAATTACAAAAAGGGTTTTTATTAAATAATTAATTAATAAAATTGAAGAACGGTGAAGAAAAAAAATTATAAATTAAAGTAGGTTATGACATAAAACTTATAGAAGTGAAGAAAAGAAATTATAAATTAAAGTATGTAATGTTTGGAGGTCTTGGATGAAGCTGGCACACAAGTAAAGTGAAATTGAAAATAATTGTTAGTTCAAAAGGCGTTGCCTACCATATAACAATATAATAATAATTATGAGGCTTAACTTACCATAAATATTAAAAATAAAATAAAGCAACGAGATACATATTTAACATATTAAAATCCTCAATGTGAGGGAAACATTCAGGCAAATGTACAAGGATTTCACTATAGTGGAAAGAATTTTATAACTTCTCTATAAGAAACAATTAAAATTAAACTAAGCCACTTTCGTAGGGATCACGGTTGCATTTAACATATGCAACAAGCCTTTAAACCCCTATGTGTCCCTAGTGGACGAGTTATAGTCTCGTGAGGGCTTACATCAACGATACCCACAAACGTTTTACAAAAGTAAAAAAATGTAGTGAAACTAATTCACACAAAAGCAAAAAGACAAGCGAAAAGAGAATAAAGAAGTTAGTGACTAATCAGGTGAAACTTCTACTCCAAGTTACTAGTTGTTTTCTTTCTTTCTAAATTACTGAATAAGTAAATTCTCTGATTATTTTTACCATTCTCCATATACACAACCAACAAAATATTAAACAACTCATTTTTTCCCACAACAGTCATAAGTGCAGTTGATAAGAGAGTAATATTTTTGTCCTAAAGTTCTATCAGATTTCACACCTTTTTGTAGTAATGGAATAATTTTTCTCATTTTCAGATTTTTTCTTTGATTTTTTTCTCTATTTTTATTATATACAATATCTTCCATCTATGTAACGAGCTTTGGGTCGGTGACTCAAAAACCAGTTGGCTTTAGGGCACCAGATGTTAAGACACCCCTACGGACTTAATTACTCAGACTTCAAATATATATATTTTTTGTAGCATCTTTGATCCATGTAGCGAGCTTTGGGCCAGTGACTCCCAAACTAAAATATAAAATATTATTTATTATCGAAAATTATTTATTATTAAAAATTATCGGCTACCCAAGTGTTCAACGAGAACACTTCATATTATGGGGCTCTCTGAGTTCAGACACGTTCGTCATATAAGCCTATCTAATATGTAAGCAATTTGGCCACCTCCGAATTCGCGAAGAACACGAACGACCTCTCTGAACTATACAAGTCGAGGTCATCACATATGTTTAATAATCCTTCCGTCGTAGGCTATCCGAGTTGTTCTTATGAAACATAGAATACACCGTCAAGTTTATAAGGTGCACATCTCATGTCGACATGTCCATGATTATTTAATCAGAAACCATTTTTGATAAAAGTGATCCACCCTAGGTGATCGGCTTTGACGCCAAAGTCTTAAGAATCCTGACTTACATGCATGGATACATAAACTTCTTATGGTACTTATACGGGCCAACGCATCATATCTTGATATGCACTTGATTAATGAATAAGTCGGTCCACACCCAACGAACATCTAGAGGCCAAACCATGAAAGGTTTCTGACATACATGGCATCAAAGTGTGGAGGATCTTACACAAAATCAATGTTATCATATAGTCAAAGGATCACATATGCTAGTCGACTCGAGGAGATTCCTATTGACGGAAGTGTACTTCCAAGTATTAGGAATCACCTATGAGTCATTTAGTATTCGCTCCAACGAATACTCATATGTCTATACGAGTTTCTCACGCTCATGGTACATCGAGTTAAGCTTTTGGAACTCCAATTCCAATATACAACATGTGCTTGTCTTCTCGGTTATAGGAATTCGACCGTATTCCAAAACCAACCACTAGGAATATTTACTTTAAGAATAGTTTATAATAGTAATACTATCATAATGTTAGACCAACTAGTGTCCAATATTACTACAGGACTATTCTAAGGTCGATATCATTCTCAGCATATATCAATCTATTATGCATAATGACATTACCATTAATAGGGTTTGAAATGAAAAGTAGTTATATAATATATAATACATTATTCGGATTGGCGCTCCAAGCACCAACTCCAACAAATTGTGCCTTTAATTCTTGGACGTGATCTTTGTTAGGGTCTGCTACCAACATATCGTCCACATACAACTGTAAAAAAATAAAGTCATTTTTCCAAACCTCTTGTAATATGTAAAATGGTCTGAACTGAGTCTGTTATACCCAAGACAAATAATGAAGGAATCAAATATCTTATACCAACATCCCGGCGCTTGTTGAGAATAAATAGAGATTTTTTCAACCCGCAAACCAATTTCTCCTCGCCTATTTAAAAAAAAAACTTCTGGTTTGAGCATATTGACACCCTCACAAAGTGATTCTTTACTCTCAAGTATAAGAGTGACCCAAGTGCTCAACGAGAACACTTCATATTATGGGGCTATCTGAGTTCAGACACATTCGTCATATAAGCCTAGCTAATATGTACGCAATTTGGCCACCTCCGAATTCGCGAAGAACACGAACAACATCTCTGAACTATACATGTCGAGGTCATCACATATGTTTAATAATCCTTCCGTCGTAGGCTATCCGAGTTGTTATTAGGAAATATAGAATACACTGTCAAGTTTATAAGGTGCACATCTCATGTCAACATGTCCACAATTACTTAATCAGAAACCATTTCTTATAAAAGTGATTCACCCTAGGTGATCGGCTTTGACGCCAAAGTCTTAAGAATCCTGACTTACATGCATGGATACATAAACTCCTTATGGTACTCATACGGGCCAACAAATCCTATCTTGATATGAACTTGATTAATGAATGCATCGGTCCACACCCAACGAACATCTAGATGCCAGACCATGAAAGGTTTCTGACATACATGGCATCAAAGTGTGGAGGATCTTACACAAAATCGATGTTATCCTATAGTCAAAGGATCACATTATGCTAGTCGACTCGAGGAGATTCCTATTGACGGTAGTGTGTACTTCCAACTATTAGGAATCACCTATGAGTCATTCAGTATTCGCTCCAACGAATACTCATATGTCTATACGAGTTTCCCACGCTCATGGTACATCAGATTAAACTTTTGGAACTCCAATTCCAATATACGACATGTGATTGTCTTCTCGGTTATAGGAATTCGACCGTATTCCAAAACCAACCACTAAGAATATTTACTTTAAGAATAATTTATAATAGTAATACTATCCTAATGTTAGACCAACTAGTGTCCAATATGTTGGGTTTCTAAGGTCAAACCAAGATCATTTCAAGCATGAAATCATGTAAATACGAAAAGAAGTATAGCGAAAATATACTCAGTTTGATCGATTGGATGAATGTGTAGAGTTCAAAAAAAAATTTCCTTTGAGAAATTGCTCCAAGCTCCTCTCTTTGATGTATGTTGAGCTTCCAAGCTTGTTGAATGAATTCCAAACTCATGAGAGTAGTTTCCCTATCACCTTTGAATGCTTATTTGTGTGCTAGCACCTTAGATTTTTGAATAAAAAATCAAAGAAAATGAACCCTAGGTTCACGCCCAAATGACAGAAAATTGGCTAATGTTCACGCCAAAATGAGAGAGGGAGAGGAAGAGTGAATATGTAACTTGTATTTGATTTTCCAAAAATCAAAATGATATACCAAAATCAAATATTTGGTAAAAGTCCATCAAACTTGACACTTGTGTAAGAAACAAGTTATCATCACATCACACTAACTTCCATCATAAAAAATGATGAGAAAGACAAGTGATGTGACTTGTGATGTGACATGTGGGCCCCACTTGAATTCAAAATTCGAGTGGGCCCGCAAACACATTCCGAGCTCGGGTTCGTTAATTCTGAATTAACGAATTTTCCGTTGCGACGTAATTAAATCAAATTTAATTAAAAAATTATGCCTAGCAAAATTACTATTAAAGTCGCTCGCGAATTAATTCTAAATTAATTCGTTCGCCCGAATTAAAATCCAATTTTAATTCCGTTATGAAATCTAATTTCATTTAATATATCGAATATATTATTTTAATCGATTAGTTCCGAATTAATCATTCTCTCTCTTCTAATTGAATTTTATCCCAGATAAAATTCTTGCCGTAATTAATCCTAGATTAATTTTCTCGCTCTTCTAATTAATCCCAGATTAATTATGTTCGAGTCATACGTCATCGGTGAATCTTCGGGAAGTGACCCATGAGATCCCTGGATATGTTGGCAGTAAATCAGGTCGTACCCGGTACCACGTTCTTATCGATTTACAAGACATGGTTGGCTTCTAGCCAAGCGTCGTGCCTACCCAATTCTCCAGAAATATTCTTTTAAGGAATATGTAATCTTTGTCAGGCGTAGTATACGTAATATTGCGTATTACGATCCAGTATCGATATCACATGCTAGGCCTGGGGCTGGAATTGTGTCTTCCACGTACGAAGCATATATCGGATCTCTGGTAACTAGTCTCTATAATCGGATAATCATGACCTAGTCATATTATCCCGATGACTGCAGTACTTGTTGGCATGAAATGAATCTTAAATGTTGATTTGATTAGATTGAAATCAAATTGGATGTCAATTTTATTGCCAATGTCGTGAGCTAAGTAGCATTTTTTAGATTGATTTTGCTTCAATTTATGTTGGACATGAATGGAAAGTTAGGCATGATTAATTAGATTAAATTGATGTTTTGGAAACATTAGATTAATTAATTAATTATGGCAATTACACTTGAATTGAATTAATTTGTAATTTGGAATAATGAATTAATTTAATTGTTGTATTTGGGCTTAATGGGCTTGGTTGGGCCAAGTTTGGTTTAGGTTAAATTGGTTGGATCCAATTGGGCCTAAAACCATTTCCATAAAGTCCAAATATGATAATTGGCCCTTTAAAATTTTAATTGGGCCTAATGGGCCTAAATTGATTTTTGGCATAGGGTGAATCCTAATTGGGCCTTGGTATCTTGGGTTTGACCCATAATTGCCGAAGCCCATGCCTAAAGAATAATTGAAAGCCCATTGGACTTTAATTGAATAATATCGGATACTAATTGGGTCTTTGAGACCCATAAAGATTGGATTTGGAATCCAAGTCTAAAAGGCACATTTAAAAGTGTAATGATTTAATTTGGAATTAAATAAAGAATTAGTATTGAATACAAATTAAATTGGATTTTAAATGTAGTCGATATAATTCAATAATACGCACTTGAGTACTTATTCTTAAAACGAGTTGGACTTGCGCAAATCAAATCGTTGTTTGAACATTGGATGGTCATTAATCAAAGATTAATTAATTGGATTAGATTGATTGATTATATGCTATGTGTGAATACTTGGATGTATGAATGAATAATGTATATCGGATGGATATTAGAAAGGTGAGGGTAATTTTGGAAATTGTTGTAATAAACTTAGAATTTATTAAAGTGGACCTGCGTGTCCAGCCTATTCCTCTTTTCTCATTGTATTTCTCTTCTCACATATTCCCCTCAATGTAAATTAGGTTTCTTTAGAAGTATTATGTAATTGGGTAGAAGCAAGAATAGTGCTAGCGGGAGAGAGGAAAGTGAGAGATTTTTCTAGGAACAAATTGTATTATATATCCATCCGCATTCATTATTATTTTATTCGCGCCTTATTATGCTTTTAGAATGCATGTTTAAGGGTGTGTGATGAGACCTAATCAAAGATAATTAATTGGTTGCCAATTACGCAAAAAACCCTCAACAAATATTAACGTTTTCCTTACATTGAGTGATTCTCTCTCAAGATCCAAGATTGGCACTGGTTTGTTGGCCAAAGTCAAGACTTTGTCCATCGAGGATGTGTTTGAATCATGAAGGCTTTGTTACATATCGCATGTCTTGTCCAAGTTGTGATTTGTTGGCCAAAGTCAAGATCACTTCTTGTCCATCGACATCGATTACGAAGCTTTCCAAAGTCAATGGGTGACGCTTAACTAGAATCATTAAGCTTGTTGTGCCAAAGCCAATGCTTAGTTGATTTAGAGGAAAAAGGTTAGGCAATATATTTGATATATTGGCATATATTGGATATATGTTTCGAACTTGGATGTCCACCTACTGGATCTAGGAATTGGATGAGATCCAATTGATCTTAGAGATCTACCTAGTTAAGTTTCATACAATTTGTTGGCCAAAGTCAAGATTGTGTGTTATTTAATGGGATCCTAACCCACTAGGAAATAAGGTTTCCCGAGTACTCCACAGAGGGTTAGAGGCTCACCGAAAAATAGTGGGAGGCAAGTATTAAATTTGCAATTTCGTTTAGATTCTTGCCAATACGCGCTCATTTCATTTTTCGTCATTATTTAAATATATATTAGTTGGACTAATATTCAAATATTGTATTCAGACTATTTCATTATAGTTGATTATATAATTGGATTATAGTAATCAATATATTTGAATTTAATCAATCAAATAGTAGTTGATTATTGATGAGTGGTATTTATATCACTATTTCCCACTCATTTAATCTAATATTTTGTATAGTTTCTTGAGTTTTGTGAATGTTTTGATGTGTTTTGTGTTATTTTGTAGATAAATAAAGTTTCAGGACATTCTGGAGGTGATTTGGAACAAAACAGTGAAAATTGGCGAAAAAGGGCATTTTGGTAATTTCCAGCGTCGCGCCGCCCAGACCTTCCGCGTCGCGACGCCCAGCATGCACCGAATCTGCTAACGTGCGCCTGGTCAACTGATCAGGATTTGAGAAGTTTGACTTTGCTAAAATACGCCGTGCCACATGTCACCATCACATCCAATCTGCTAACGTGCGCCGTGCCACGTGTCAACATCATATGCTGCCGACACTCAGACTTGACACGTGTCGCCTCGTCATCAGCCATGTCAGCGGTCAATGAGTCAACTTCGCCATGTGTCACGCCTCGTCATCAGCCACGTCACAAGGTCAACGAAGTCAGTATCAGCCAATCACAGCGTGACACGTGTCGCCACGTGTCGCAATCCTATTGTGCCGACAATTGCAACACGCGTCTTCGCCACGTCAGCGCCACGTCAGTATGACGTCATCAATGACGTCATCACAATAATTGAGTCTTAGCCGCCTTGCCACGTGTCGCGTGAACAGTCAGCCGCCATGCCACGTGTCGCCTTCTCAGCGTGCCACGTCTTACTATTCCAGTGTCACGACGCTGAAGACCAAATTTTCTATAAATACAGCGTGAATTTTCATAATTCCGTGTGCCTTTCTCTCTCTCATCTCTTTGATGAAGAGAGAGTTTCTCTCTCTAAAAATATTTTAATTTTTTTTTTAATTTTTTTTTTAGTTTGTAATTTATTTTAATTACCATTTGTAATAATCGTAATTTAGTTTTTACTTTTTACTTTTTACAGTTTTTACTATTCATGAGAAAGTAATTTCCCAGCTAGGGTGAAAGGTAATTCTTTTACTGTTACTATTTAGATTAATCTCCCTTAAAAATAATATATTTACTAATTAAAATACTGATTAATAAAGGATACCGCTATATTGGTCGGTTGGCAATTTATTTTAATCTGGTTTAAACCTGACTTAAAAAGGATACCGCTATATTGGTCGGTTGGTAATTTAATTATGGTACCGCCTATATGGCTGGTTAGACTTAATTTGACTTAATCAGGATACCGCCAGATTGGTCGGTTGGTAATATTATAACAAGTTTATATATTATTTTATGGGAGATATCTAAATTAGTAGTAGTAAAAGTAATTCCTTTTACCTTAGCATTTTATTTTATTTTACTTTTCAGTTTTACTTTATGTCTTTTACTTTTCAGTATTTGTACTTTATGTCTTTTATTTTTCAGTTATTAGTCCTAGTTATGTGCTGTAACTAAATAGTTATCTGGGGTTGTGATAAATTTCAATATCACCAGTTTATAAGGGTTAGATTATAGTTTGGGTAATATAAAGATTTATTTATTGAGTCTTAATCTTAATGCTTTTTATTAATTGGCCATTAATAAAATTGATTAGGTAAACTTAAAATGAACTAGACATAGAGATTTTAAGTTTAAAACCTTAGACTCAATAGCCCACGATCTTCCTTGAGGATAGATAACCCTTTAATAGATTTCCTTACAGGATAGGAATATACCTGTCGGGCGAGGGTAGCCATAATTGGAACTTAATCTTAATGAATCCAGATAATGTGGTTGACATAGGAATATGGTTCAATTGGGTTACACTGGGTATTTGTGTCTGACCATCGACAGATGCTTTCACATAATTTCGTGTTCCAGGTTAATAAATCAATGTTTTACCCATCTATATAATAATCACTTCATCTTTAAAATGGTATTGGAAGAAATCACAACCCTAGATCTTTGTGTCTTTTGTTATTTTCCTTAGTATTTTCTTTTGTCTTTTTATTTATCTATTTATTTAGCAAAGCCACATTCAACCAAACAAACAAATAATCTCTCTCTTCTCCATTTAATTAGATATTTGTAAATAAATAGATTCAACAATTAATAACAACAGTAGGAATTAAGTCCTCGTGGGATCAATATTTTTATACTACTTGAATGATACGTGCACTTGCGTTATACGTGTGTGTTTACGCCGGTCAAGTTTTTGGCGCCGTTGCCGGAGACTTATTTTTCTTGAGTTGTTAATTTTGAAACTATCTAATTTACTTATATCTAATTTTCTTTCTTTTATTTTGTAATTTTTATTTCTTTTGTTTTCAGGTGATTAAAAAAAATGGAACACTACTGGGAGATTGAAAGATCACGAGTGTTACAAGAAGATACACCCAAAATCTGGGAGCAACAGTCCGGTTTTCTGAGGCCTGTTGTTCAGCCCAATAATTATCACTGGATGCCAGAACCAAGCAATACTACATTTTCTCATCAGAACGAAATGGGAAGATGTGTATTTTGTGATGATAACCACCTGAGCGATCAATGTATATACCTTTCAGAGTGGCAGAGCTATCAAAAGCCAACATATTTCACAGAACCATCACATTTTCCATCTTATCCACAATTTTCCTTCGATCCTTATCAAGAACCAGAACCATCCGAGGAAGATCAATTAATTCACATGTTCAAAGAACAAGAAGCTCGATTCGATGCACAAATTCAGAATAACGCAGGATCCATACAGAGAATGACAGATCAGATCAGACAATTAATAGAAAACCAGAGCTACATACCTCAAGAATCATTTTCAGATGAAGCCTCAGAGTACCAAACATTTCACGATGACACCTTAACAAAGGAGGAGGCTGAGGAGAATCAACAACCAGAGGTATCAGTTCAGGAACCCGAACCGACAAAGTCTCGATTTGATTTCTACTATTCAGATTCTGACGAGGATGAAACTGAGCTGTTTGTACCAACTGCATCAAAAATTGAGGATGGAATTCTGTATCCTCAAAATGAAGATCTTGGAGATTCCATTGCACAAATGTTTGATGAAGATCTACCTGAGCCAATCATTTCAACCATATCAGAGGATGAAGACCTAAAATCTGACATTTCTTTTCATCCTCAGGTTGACAATTTTGAAACATGTATTTCACAGATGACAGATGAAGAGCTGAATGCAGAAATTTTCAAATACATCTGTGAAGAAAAGGTGGAGCAAGAAGCAGAGCAAATAGAAGAGCAAATGTCTGACTTTATTAATGATCCAGAGCATTCAAGAAAAACATCGCTGTTTTGGGGAGTACTGATCAAAGAAATCACCCAGAAGCTTGAAAGAATGGAACTTCCATTCCAAGTCAAGCACCATACGAGACCTCCTAATTTTATTACTTTCTTTTCAGGAACCAATGGAGCAACAAAGATCAAAAAGGTGGCACGAGCAATGACTGAGAAAAAAATATTTTGGCCACTTTACCGTTGGAAGAGACCCTTCAAAAGCAACGCTCACGGGATTGTCTTTGATAGGACATCCAAAACGACATTGAAACCTCCTTAACAGATGAATTTTAGTCACGTCTGGCTGAAGACGAAAAATTTAGCGCTAGCAGGGAGGTAACCCATGCAATTTGTTGTCATTTATTTTTGTGTGTGAACTTTTTGATTTGTGTGTTATTTTTGCAGGAAAAATTAAAATGAAATTTATCAGGACAAAGCAAACCAGAACAAGCGGGATTTTCACAAAATAAAAATTTGACAAAATCACGAAGATACAAAGTCAATCCAGAAAAGACGGCCGAATAAGGAATCAGCTCTTGGGACGCGTCCCTATGGATTTATCTGTCGCAAGACATGGTTTTGCCAAAAAAAAAATATCCCTAAAAATTACCTAGCGTCGCGACGCACGACCAATTTCAGCGTCGCGACACTGGTTTGATTACAAGCCTAAAACCAGCAGCCACCACGCACAGATCACTCCTCATTCTTCACAGATCTCACCATTTTCTCTCAACCCAGCAGTCAAAATCCAACTACAACCGAATCATCACCACCAACCACCATAGCCTCAAAACCGCGACCCACCACCCACCACGCACGATCCAGCCAACCATAACCGCACCAGCATCAACCGAACCAGCCATCACTGCCGTTCAGCCACCTCACCGAGACCAAAACTAACGAAATCGAGCCGGCCCACCAGAAACCCAAGACGAGATCTACCAGAAACCAGAAACCCACATTTGCCGAGCCAGATCTGCCGTGAACCTCACCACCGAGAGACAACCAACACCCAAGACCACAGCCGAGATCTACCAGAAACCGAAACCCACCACATCAAGATCCACCAGCCGAGACACCACTAGCCGCAAACCTCACCCTTGCCGAGCCGTGAACCACCAAACCGAGACCAGACCAACACCGCCGAGATACACCAGCCACGCCACTGCCAAAACCGACCAAAGACGAGATACCCAAACCGTGAATCACCGAGACAGCATCTGACCCACGATCAAAACCATCCATGATCAGATCTGATTTTTGTGGATAATTTGTGTGGTTAATTTGATAAAAATTGGATGTTACAGGTTTTGAAATTTTGGCAGTAGTAAAGGGGATAATTGAAAAATTAAATGAGTTTGTGGTTGATTTTGTTGAAATTGGAGGTTGTGAATGGAAGTTTGCGTGGATAACGGGCTGATTCTGAGTTTAGAAATTGCCAGATCGATGGAATTTTGTAGAATTGGGGGCGAAGTTTGACATTGTGGTGATTTTTGAAGTGTTAGTTTTAGGATGAATTTGGGGAAATTTTGAGTTTTTAGAGGAGACTCTGTCGAAATTTTCACTAAAAAATGGTCAATTATCGATCGTGGTTAAAAAAAAAAAAACGTAAATTGAACATAAATTTTTCCTATCGGTAATTTTTCCTGTAAAATTTCAGCTGACCAGTTTTTATCTTCTAAACTCTTTTGTGTATACATAGTGTGAACTTTTTAATTTTGTGTGTTATTTTTGTAGAGAAAAGCACAAACGAAGCATTTTAATACAGAAGGAATTGTGTTTGTCAATCAAAAGAAGAGAGCTAATTCATTTGTGATGGCTGAGTAAAGAATTAAGTCTTGAGACACATCCTAATGAATTTATACTATGCGAGTGGCGTATTGCATACACAATTCCGTTGCCTTAATTATTGCTTTGATTCGTTCTTTTTTGTTGTAATTATCTTTATTTTCGTAGATAGGATTCAGACTTTTTGACCTTTCACGATTTCTTTTGTTGTTGTTTAGCTAACAATCGTCCTCTGGAAGAAACTTGTGCTATTATTGTATTCACCCCTTTCAGGTACTATAAATTCAGCCCGTCATTGCACTTTTGAAGGCATCCATAGTTGAGAAAGAAATACATAAAAAAATGGAAACCACTTCAAGAAGACGAGTTGAAAACATCTGTGTGTTTTGCGGTAGTACTGCTGGTACTAAACCACAATACATAGAAGCAGCACATGAATTGGGTCGAATCTTAACCGCAAGGAATATGCACTTAATATATGGCGGATGTAATCTTGGACTAATGGGGATTGTTTCAAAG
Organism: Zanthoxylum bungeanum; assembly: GCA_019454045.1. NCBI lineage: Eukaryota > Viridiplantae > Streptophyta > Magnoliopsida > Sapindales > Rutaceae > Zanthoxylum > Zanthoxylum bungeanum. The sequence goes on along the minus strand of SKCR01007483.1, from coordinate 30,901 downwards.
ACTGTACAGGAAGGAGGCAGTCACGTTTTGGGAATCATTCCAAAACCATTGGCAGAAGCAAATCTTATTGAACCAACAAACGGAGAGGAACTGATCGTGCCAGGTATGTCTGAACGACTGGTAGAAATGATTAACCGTTCTGATGCTTTTATTGCTTTGCCAGGTGGCTTGGGTACATTGGAGGAAATATTTATTGTGTATCTTGGGCGAACCTGAACATACACCAGAAACCGCTTGGACTGTACAACGTTGATGGGTTTTATGATTTTCTTTGTGTGTTCTTGATGATGCTCGAAGAAATGGGTTCGTGTCAAAACCTTTAAAAGAACTCATTTTTACTGCCAGAACTGCTCCAGATCTAATTGACCAACTCATAGCCTATGAACCAAAAGTTGACCCTATCATATCAAAGATAAATTTGTCCGAGGACGATCGTGGTAAAAGCGTCGAATTAATCTGGATCTTAACCTTTAATTTCCTGTAGAATTTCAGCTAATCATGTACGATTTTCTAAACTCTTCTTCTACTTTTTAAGACATTGGGGACAATGTCTCATTTAGGTTTGGGGGTGAGGTATAGTTAATAGTACTTGTTTGTATTGTGTTTTTATTTTTAGTCCAAAATTTTTCGAAAAATACAAAAAAAATTGAAATTTTTTCAAAAATTACAAAAATATTTTGCATTTTTGTGTTTTTATTTTAACTAAAAGAGTGAAGTTGGTAAGAAATAGCCGAGTAAGGAGTTTCCACTCCTGAGACGTATCTCAAGCCTATTTTCGAAATAAGTTAATTTTTGTTTATTTCATTTTGAATTATTTAATTTGTGAATTCTCCATAATACTGATTAAAATGAATCTTCATATGCTCATTTGACAGGTATTATCAACATGCATAGTAACATACATACATGAGCTGTAATTGAAAAGCTTGTAATATTCCGTGCTCTAGTTTAATTGGAAGGAGATCTAATATAGATTATGGAATAAAAAAAAAAATCATTTCTGATTAAAAAAAATAAAGTATCTAAGATCTGGGTATTAAGTCTGTAAGGGTGTTTTAACACCTAGTGCCCTAAGACCAACTGGTTTGGGAGTCATTGGCCCAAAGCTCGTTACATGGATCAAAGATATTGCAAAATATATATATCTGAAGTCTGAGTAATTAAGTTCGTAGGGGTGTCTTAACACCTGGTGCCCTAAAGCCAACTGGTTTGGGAGTCACCAACCCAAAGCTCGCTACATTGACGGAAGGTATTGTATAAAATAAAAAGTCAAAATCAGAAAAGCAAAGAAAAAATCAGAAAAATCAGAAAAATTATTCCATTGCTACAAAAAGGTGTGAAATCTGATAGAACTTTAGGACAAAAATATTACTCTCTTATCAACTGAACTTATGACTGTTGTGGGCAAAAATGAGTTGTTTAATATTATGTTGGCTGTGTATATGGAGAATGGTAAAAATAATCGGAGAATTTACTTATTTACTAATTTAGAAAGAAACAAAACAACTAGTAACTTGTAGTAGAAGTTTCACCTGATTAGTTACTAACTTCTTTATTCTCTTTTCTCTTGCTTGTTTTTTTGCTTTTGTGTGCATTAGTTTTACTATCTTTTTACTTTTGTAAAATGTTCGTGGGTATCATTGCTGTAAACCCTCACGAGACTACAACTCGTCCACTAGGGACACCTAGGGGTTTAAAGGCTTGTTGCATATGCTAAATGCAACCGTGATCCCTACGAAAATGGCTTAGTTAAATTTTATTCTGTTATTTTATTCTGTATTTTGCTCGAGGACTAGCAAAATGTTAGGTTTGGAGGGTGTGATGAGTGGTATTTATATCACTATTTCCCACTCATTTAATCTAATATTTTGTATAGTTTCTTGAGTTTTGTGAATGTTTTGATGTGTTTTGTGTTATTTTGTAGATAAATAAAGTTTCAGGACATTCTGGAGGTGATTTGGAGCAAAACAGTGAAAATTGGCGAAAAAGGGCATTTTGGTAATTTCCAGTGTCGCGCCGCCCAGACCTTCCGCGTCGCGAAGCCCAGCATGCGCCGAATCTGCTAACGTGCGCCTGGTCAACTGATCAGGATTTGATAAGTTTGACTTTGCTAAAATGCGTCGTGCCACATGTCACCATCACATCCAATCTGCTAACGTGCACCGTGCCACGTGTCAACATCATATGCTGCCGACACTCAGACTTGACACGTGTCGCCTCGTCATCAGCCATGTCAGCGGTCAACGAGTCAACTTTGCCATGTGTCACGCCTCGTCATCAGCCACGTCACAAGGTCAACGAAGTCAGTATCAGCCAATCACAGCGTGACACGTGTCGCCACGTGTCGCAATCCTATTGTGCCGACAATTGCAACACGCGTCTTCGCCACGTCAGTATGACGTCATCAATGACGTCATCACAATAATTGAGTCTTAGCCGCCTTGCCACGTGTCGCGTGAACAGTCAGCCTCCATGCCACGTGTCGCCTTCTCAGCGTGCCACGTCTTACTATTCCAGTGTCGCGACGCTGAAGACCAAATTTTCTAAAATACAGCGCGAATTTCATAATTCCGTGTGCCTTTCTCTCTCTCATCTCTTTGATGAAGAGAGAGTTTCTCTCTCTAAAAATATTTTATTTTTTTTTTAATTTTTTTTTAGTTTGTAATTTATTTTAATTACCATTTGTAATAATCGTAATTTAGTTTTTACTTTTTACTTTTTACAGTTTTTACTATTCATGAGAAAGTAATTTCCCAGCTAGGGTGAAAGGTAATTCTTTTACTGTTACTATTTAGATTAATCTCCCTTAAAAATAATATATTTACTAATTAAAATACTGATTAATAAAGGATACCGCTATATTGGTCGGTTGGCAATTTATTTTAATCTGGTTTAAACCTGACTTAAAAAGGATACCGCTATATTGGTCGGTTGGTAATTTAATTATGGTACCGCCTATATGGCTGGTTGGACTTAATTTGACTTAATCAGGATACCGCCAGATTGGTCGGTTGGTAATATTATAACAAGTTTATATATTATTTATGGGAGATATCTAAATTAGTAGTAGTAAAAGTAATTCCTTTTACCTTAGCATTTTATTTTATTTTACTTTTGTTTTACTTTATGTCTTTTACTTTTCAGTATTTGTACTTTATGTCTTTTATTTTTCAGTTATTAGTCCTAGTTATGTGTTGTAACTAAATAGTTATCTGGGGTTGTGATAATTTCAATATCACCAGTTTATAAGGGTTAGATTATAGTTTGGGTAATATAAAGATTTATTTATTGAGTCTTAATCTTAATGCTTTTTATTAATTTGACCATTAATAAAATTGATTAGGTAAACTTAAAATGAACTAGACATAGAGATTTTAAGTTTAAAACCTTAGACTCAATAGCCCACGATCTTCCTTGAGGATAGATAACCCTTTAATAGATTCCTTACAGGATAGGAATATACCTGTCGGGCGAGGGTAGCCATAATTGGAACTTAATCTTAATGAATCCAGATAATGTGGTTGACATAGGAATATGGTTCAATTGGGTTACACTGGGTATTTGTGTCTGACCATCGACAGATGCTTTCGCATAATTTCGTGTTCCAGGTTAATAAATCAATGTTTTACCCATCTATATAATAATCACTTCATCTTTAAAATGGTATTGGAAGAAATCACAACCCTAGATCTTTGTGTCTTTTGTTATTTTCCTTAGTATTTTCTTTTGTCTTTTTATTTATCTATTTATTTAGCAAAGCCACATTCAACCAAACAAACAAATAATCTCTCTCTTCTCCATTTAATTAGATATTTGTAAATAAATAGATTCAACAATTAATAACAATAGTAGGAATTAAGTCCTCGTGGGATCGATATTTTTATACTACTTGAACGATACGTGCACTTGCGTTATACATGTGTGTTTACGCCGGTCAATTATATAGTTAGACTATAGTAATCATTATATTGAATGTACCTGAAATCATTGATTGGCTAGTTGGACTATTGGAATCAAGAAAACTGAAAGATTAGCGTTTAGAACATAATCATGGGTGAAAATGTCTTTAAACGGCTTTAATTCTCAGATTGGGAATAGAACCTCAGGATAGTCTTGGGAACCGAGAAGTTACTTTATTTGATAGAGTGACGTCTCGAGCCTAAGCCCGGAGTTGAGGAAATAGTAGAACATGATCTTTGAACGATTCATGTGATGATAACTTTAGTGCTTAATCTGTTATGCTTACTGCAATGACTCTTTAATTCCGTCGTCAGAATTAAGGATTAGATCCTTGTACCATGATGATAAAATTAAAGATCTTCAAAGATCTATACTTAGATCTTAGAAGTACTAATTGCAATAGAAAACTCTTGGAGAGTTAATGGCTATGCTCAAGGAAGCAGAACCAGAGCTTCTAAAAGGGGCAACGGGTTATACTTGATATAGAGATAATGTTTCTAGTCAAACTAGGTATATCGTAACAGTTTCCTAATTTAAGTACATGCCCAAAGGGCAGTTCCAAAACTTAGGTTCCCACAGCCAAAACAGCGACTCTCGTCCTTTTTCTAACTCATAGGGCGATCTCAACTGAAGCCAGTCTCCTGCTAATCAGCAGATCCCGCATATCAGTACATATATTTATGTACCACATCCAGCAGTATCTAAAATCCAATTTTAAAACCAGCAGTGGACATGTTTATAATAAACATACATGAAGCCGGAGCCTTGTGTTGGACAATTATGACCCATAGCGTCACTATTTGTACATATCATGGTGTTGTTGTACAAATTAACTATGTGACAAATGTGATTGCACTCTTATCATTTGTGATTAGATCACCTAGATATATAAATGATAGGAGGTCCCTATGATTTGTTCCTGGATGGAGAATGATATGAGACAGTATCAGTCCACGAAGGATAAATCATTAAATATCCCTAGTCAGAGTATTATCGAGATTGGACATCGATAAATGCGTAAAAGACTAGTATTATACTTGTGCGCGTTGTGAGGGCACAACCAACATAGTTCTCATATATTTGGGTATAAGATACTCATGCAAGTGTAATAGGAGGTTGTGTTTTACCGATGGTACGGGAATAGCTTCGCTCTGGATAGACCCCCTCAGAATTCCATTGGTAGTATGACTATATGTATATGGAAGTCCGAATTAGGGTAGGTGTATTGGTCTTAACCTAGAGACTTGCACGCTAATACTTGCGACAATCAATATACTTTGGTTGCGGTCGTCCAGGGCTTTAACAGGTTCTGTGTACGCCAATGCTGGGTATATTGAGAATCGTAGTGTGTTGGGTGTGATGTCAAGACGGAAGTGTCACTCCGTCATATGGAGATGATGGTCACGTAGGATACGGTACTAGTACTCTTAAGTACTACAGTCGTCGGGATAAAATGATATAATTCCTGTTTATCCGATTATAGAGACTAGTTACCAGACATCTGACATGTGCTTCGTACGGGGCAGACACAATTCCAGCCCCAGGCTAGCACGTGATCATCCGATACTGGACAGAATTACGCAATACTATGTATACTACGCCTGATATAGATCATTTATTCCTGTAAGGATATTTCTGGAGAATTGGGTAGGCATGACGCTTTGCTAGAAGCCAACCTTGTCTTGTAAATCGGTAAAACGTAGTACGAGGTACTTACGTGTTCAGATAGTCCGACGACAGAATTTACTGACAACATATCCGGGGATCTCATGGGTCGCTTCCCGAAGATTCACCGATGACGTATGACTCGCACTCTAAATTAATCTGGGATTAATAAGAAGAGAGAGAAAATCAATCTGGGATTAATTGCGGAGATATTTTATCTGGGATAAAATATCGTTTAAAGAGAGATAACGATTAATTTGGAATTAATCGATTAATTAATATATTCGATATATTAAATGAAATTGGATTTCGACGCGGAATTAAAATTAGATTTTAATTCTGGCGAACGAATTAATTTAGAATTAATTCGTTAGCGACATGAATAGTGATTTCGCTAGGCGTAATCATTTAATTACGACGCAACGGAAAATTCATTAATTTAGAATTAACGAACCCGAGCCCGAGATTATTTGCGAGCGCATTTGCATTTCGAATTCGAGTGCGGCACGCAAGTCAAATCAAGCGTCAAATCATTAGTCGCATCAAGCGTCAAATCACATGTTACTTTGAGTGATGTGACTTGACAACTTGATTGATTGATGAAGTGATGTGAGTGGTTGGTGCCATTAGGCTTGACTTTTTGAAAGCCAAATTCATTCCAAATGGATTTGAAATTCACATTTTGGGTATTAGATACACAAATTGGAAGCCAAAAAACACAAAAACTTTTTTTTCTCATCTCTCTCTCTCTCGCCCAATGGGGCAAATTTCTCTTCTGTTTTGGCAGTTCACTGCCATGAAACAATAGGAAAAAGGAAGCTTAGAGTCGCAATTTTGTGGCAAAATGGGGAGTGCTAGCACACTATGAAGTCATGCGAAGGGGTGATAGGGAAGTCCACCCATGAGCGGGAATCGTTCGACGAAGCTTGGAGCTTGACGAAGGACCAAAATCGAGCCAAAAACCAGTGAGCTCTCACTGCCACTGCCGTGAGCTGCCATGGGCATAAAATGAAGTTTTGTTCGTCAAAGCGTCGCTCAACCGATCGATGTGAGTATTCCGCAACTTCGTTGATTTATATTCGTACATATTTCATGCTTGTTTATGATCTTGGGACCTTAATAGAAACCAACAATGGTATCAGAGCAAGGTTAAAGCATGAAATGTTTAGGGCTTAAATTTGGGTAAATGGGTAAATGATTTTGAGCATGATTAATTAAATTGAATGTTTGAATATGCTTAAATCATGTTGAATTGAAGATTGATTGGATCAATTTCAAGAAATTTTTTGGAACATTTTTTTGCCCAAATTTGTGTTGGCCGAGAGGTTTAGTGCCCTAATAGTCTTGGAATTTTTTGATTTTTGATCATGGATGACTTGAATCAATTGGAATGTTGATTTAATATTGATTGTGGATTCAATTGGATTGAAATCGAAATCGATTTAAAATTCCCTACAATTGCCGAGAGCTATAAGCATGTAATTGGGTTTGAGTTTTGATGAAATATGTTGGACATGTTTTGTTGTAATTGAGCATGATTGATTGTGTAAATTAATGTTTTAGAAATGGTTAATTGGGTGATTAATTGTGTTATACACTTTAGTGTAATAAATTTGGAAATTGGATTTTTATAATTAATTATTTGGGCCTTAAATTGGATTTGGGCTTGTTGTGTTGTAATGGCTAATTGAGCTTGGTTGTACCAAGTTAGGTTTAGGCCAAATGGATTGGATCCATTGGGCCCAAAACCGCATCCATAAATCCCAAATGCGACTTAATGGACCTTTAAAGTTTAATTGGGCCTAATGGGCCAAAATTGATTTATAGGCTTATGGGGTAACTCCGGATTGGATTTTGGTTATTCGGTTTGACCCGAGTTGACCAAAAGTCCACGCCTTAAGAAATTAATTAAAAGCCCATTGGACTTTAATTGAATTGACGTTGGACGTTAATCGGCTTTGAGACCCGTAGCGATTAAATTTGAATTTAAATTGTAAAAGGTTTATTATTAAAATGTAATGTTTAATTTGGAATTAAATAAGCGAATTAGAATTAAATACAAATTGAATTGGATTTAATTATGTTGTTTTAATTAATTCGAGAATTCGTACTTTGAGTACTTATTCGCAAAACGAGTTTGACTCGAACAAAATCAAATCGTTTTGAACATTGATGATCACTAATTATCAGATTAATTAATTTGATTAGATTGATTGATAACATGCTTTTGTGTGAATACATGGTTGCGATGCGTGAATAATGTCTATCGGATGGATATTAGATGGGGTGGAACAATTTTAGAAATGTTGTAATAAATTTGATTTATTAATTGGACCTGCGTGTCCAGCCTTATTACCTCCATATTCTTTGTAATCTCTTCTCTCACTATTCCCCTCAATGTAAATGAGGTTTCTTTAGAAGTGTAGTGTAACGGGTAGAAGAAATACATGTGCTAGCGGGAGAGAGAAGTGAGAGATTTGATCTAGGATCAATGTGTAAAGTATACATCCGCATATCATTATTATTTTTATATGGCTTTATTATGTGTTTAGAATGCATGTTTAAGGGTGTATGATGATGAGACCTTAACAAAGATAATAAATTGGTTGCCAATTTGCACTCGAAAAAACCCTCACAAAATTAAGCGTTTTCCTTCCATTAGTGATTCTCACTCAAGATCAAGACTGGCATTGGCTTGTTGGCCAAGTCAAGGCCTTTGTCCGTCGAGGATGTGTTTGAATCACGAAGGCTTTGTTACATATTGGTGTCTTGTCCAAGTTGTGGTTTGTTGGCCAAAGTCAATACCACTTCTTGTCCATCGACATTGATTACGAAGCTTTCCATGGTCAATGGGTCGCGCTTGACTGGGATCACTAAGTTTGTTGTGCCAAAGCCAAGGCTTAGTTGATTCAGAGGAAAAAATGTTAGGTAATACATTGAATGTATTGGCATATATAAGATATATGTTTCGGACTTGGATGTCCCCCTACCGGATCTAGGAATTGGATTGGATCCAATCGATCTTAGAGATCTACCTAGTTAATTATCATACAATTTGTTGGCCAAAGTCAAGATTGTGTGATATTTAACGGGATCCTAGCCCATAGGAAACACGGTTTCCCGAGTACTCGACAGAGGGTTAGAGGCTCGCCGCGAAAAATAGTGGGAGGCAAGAATTGAATTTGCAATACTCGTTTAATTTCTTGCCCATACGCGCTCAATCAAATATCATTCGTCAAATAAATTAAATGTTAGTTGGACTAATATTTAAATTGTTGTTTTAATAAATAGTTGGACTATATTCAAAATAATCATTTATAGTTGATTTTATAATTGGATTATAGTAATCATATTAATGATTTTAATCTATTAAATTATAGTTGATTAAATAGTTGGACTATTGTAATCATTATAATAAATGTACCTAAATCGTTGATTAAATAGTTGGACTATTAGAATCAAGATAAAATTGAAAGATTGAAATTTAAAACATGATCCTAGGGAAAATGTATTTAAATGGTTTAATTTTCAAATTGGGATATAATTTCTGGATGGTCCTGGAAAATAATAAGTTACTTTATTTGATAAAATAACATATTATGCCTAAGCCGGAGTTAAGCAAATAGTAGAGCTGATCTTTGGAAGATTCATGTGATGATTAACTTTAGTGCTTAATCCATTAACTTGTCGCAGTAGACTCCTTAATTTCTGAATCAGAACTAAGGATTAGACCTTAAAGTATGATATGAAATTGAAGGATCTTCATAAATCTATACTTAGATTTTAGAAGTACTAAATTGCAATAAATAACTCTTGGAGAGTTAATGACTATTCTCAAGGAGACAAAGTCAAAGTTTGCAATAAGGCAAGTAGCGCAAGGCGCACCTTACTTCGATATTCTAGAAACCCGAGGTTGGCCAAAGGCTTTGGAATGTGAAAAGGGCAAAGGCTAAATCATTATAATCTTCTAGGAAGATAAATGACATATCCCAAAATGTCTGCTTAATTGTGGCAAACGGGATCGCGGAAGCGTGACTGCCGTTTGGACAAAACAGACATGAAGGAATTGAAGACGAGCAAGGCTTTGACTTCAAATATGTTTGTCATAAAATATATTCATTACTAGTATTTAAAATTAGATTTTAGATACTTAGTGTGATATAAATATATGTATTGATGTTCAGAATCTGTTTTGAACAAGATACTGACTTCAGTGAGATTTAATCTGCGAATGGAAACGGGACGAAAGTCTTGTTTTAACCGCAGGTACCTATGTTTAGGAACTCCCTTCGGGCGTGTACTTAAATTAGGAAACTGTTATAATGTAACTAGTTTGACTAGATACATTATCTCTATATCAGTGTTTAACCCGTTGCAGATTGACCTTTATATTCTAGAACACTAAAGTTTTTTATTATAAAGATGATATTGAGATAAACACATTAGATGTGAATAAACAGAATTTGTATTTTGAATATAAATAAATCTCAAACATATAAACTGACAAACAAACAACTCAAAATGATTTGATCAGATGGAACACATTGTGGCATTGTTGTCTGGGACACAATCTAAACAAGAATCGTATATCCGCACTTTTGAAGAGTGGGTACTAGGACTAATTTGATTCCATTCAAATAAAGTCTATGAATCTAGTTTATTAGGCAAAGTGCCTAAAACACCTTTACTTGGTAAAAGTGCAAATGCCACCAATCTGTTAGCCCTAGTTCATAGTGAAGTAAGTGGGCCCATGTCTCTAGGCTAGGAGGGGTGGTATTAATATTTCGTGACCTTTACGGATGTGGCATCGCGTTATGGTTATGTGTTTCTTTTGAAACACAAATCAGAAACTTTTAAAGTTTCGACACGAAATAGACAAACAGATCGGCTATATAGTATTAAACCTTCACGGTAAGACCGTAATGGAAAATACTTAAGAAATAAGTTTCTTATATACTTGAAAGAGTAAAGTATTCTTTCAATGAGGACTCCTCCCGGAACACTTCAATTTGACGGTGTGTCCGAACAGAGTAACCGAATTTTGTTGGACATGATAAGGTTAATCATGAGTCGCTCTGAGCTACCATTTCCTGCAACGGATAAGAATAAATAGTGCAGAACTTATTTAGAATAAGGTTCCATAAAAATCTGTTTGACAGATTTCATATTAGATATGAACGGGAAAGAAACCTGGTTTCTCATTCCTGAATATTTGGGTATGCTAGGCATATGTTTGGATGATACCAAACTAAAACCCAAATTGGATAAGTTCCGATTGTAGGTTATCCTAGGGATACCAAAATTATTGTACTTATACATCTCACAGAGAACAATTAGTTGTTTGCTCACCTGCAGTTTTCCTAAGAGGAATACCGATATGCAGTGGTAAGTGGGAGGATAGTAAAACTCGATGAAAATCAGAGAGTAATACTGTTCAGACACCAATTCCTTATGGAACACAAATAGTTCATCAAGGATGAAATATTCCAATAATCTTCGAATACACAAGAACCACGTATGTCGGAGAGAGTCAGAAAAATCATGGGGTATGGTTTCTGATCTCACCTCATAAAGATGTCTATCTTTTGAGGAATACCAACTGACTACGTATGAGGAAGTGATACAAGGTATCGACTCCTTTATTATGGCAAAGTGCCATGAATCCAAAATGGATTCCATGTATATCAACATGTTTAGAACTAGTTGATGTACCGCAAGGCATTGTGCCTATTATTACTTTATCAGTCTTCAAGGAAGACATACATGGAAGGCAACATACCAACGTACTAAGCTAGGCTTGTAGCGGAAAAGTATCATTATCAACATTGTGTTGATTATGATTCAACCTTTTACCTGTTGCCACGGTAAATCCATTTGGATAATGCTTGCTTAAGCTGCATGTTTCATTTATGAAATATGTCAGCTTAACGGGAAAATCACTTTCCTGAAAAGGAAACCTTTTGGAGGATGTTTACAAAATCCTATCGGTTTTGTCGTACCCAAACTAGCAAACAAGGTTTGCAGGATTATTCGATCCATGTTTGGATTGAAAAGCAAGCATAGGTTCTTGGAATTTCGTTTTGATGTAATCATAATAGTTTATGATTTAATTCAAAACGAAATGATTCTTGTGTATATCAGAGGGTTAGTGGGAGCGCACTGACAGTGGCCGTCCTATGAATAATGACAATATGTCATTTCTTGGAAATGATATTCCCATAATAATATCGGTGAAAGCTTGGCTTTCGAGAATATTCTCCGTGGAATTCTGGGAGAAACAACCTTTATTCAGGAATAAAGATCTTATGGGAAATATTTAAGTTGAAAATACTCTCCTAGAACTCGTACATTGAAAAATGTACGTGACCTGGTGTCTCATACGCTTTGAGCATATGGATTCACAAACAGGCCAATCCAAGTGATAGTCACTGGATTGATGTTAAGAACATCTGTTAGTATCTTAGAGAACTAAGGATGCTGTCTTAATCTGTGGAGATGGAGAACTTGAAGTGATTGGGATCACTGTAGCAAGTTTCCTAACCGATAAAGACGACTAGAAGTCACAAACGGTACTATACAGTTTGAATAACGGAACAGTGAGCTGGAAATCTTCCAAGCAAGATACTGTTACCGAATAAACAACAAATGCGGGTTATTGCTGCAGCTGAGGCAACAATAGAAGCCATTGGGTCAATAACAAATCTAATTAGATTAGATATAATTCTGTTAGCAACTGAGCTAGGCGTTAGCACAGGCTAAAGAATTAATGGTCTCATCAATGATCCAGATACATACTTCGACATTCATCTAATTCGGTCGATCATACATCGTGGCGATGTGTTGATCGTATAAATCGCATCAGACGATAATCATGCAAATCCGCTGACGAAAGCCTTTTCTCAGCAATTTGAGCCAACCGTACATAGTTCGGGTGTAAGACACTCGAGTGACTGGCTATAGGCCAAGTGGGAGATTGTTGGACAATTATGACCCATAGCGTCACTATTTGTACAGATTATGATGTTGTTGTACAAACTAACTATGTGACAAAAGAGATTGCACTCTTATCATTTGTGATTAGATCACTTAGATATATAAATGATAGGAGGTCCCTATGATTTGTTCCTGGACGGAGAATGATATGAGACAGTATCGGTCCACGAAGGATAAATCATTAAATATCCCTAGTCAGAGTATTATCGAGATTGGACATCGATAAATACGTAAAAGACGAGTATTACACTTGTGCGCGTTGTGGGGCACAACGACATAGTTCTTATATATTTGGGTATAGGATACTCATGCAAGTGTAATATGAGGTTGTGTTTTACCGATGGTACGGGAAACAGCTTCGCTCTGGATAGACCCCTTCAGAATTCCATTGGTAGTATGACTATGTGTCTATGGAAGTCCGAAATCAGGGTAGGTGTATTTGGTCTTAACCTGAGACTTGCACCGCTAATACTTGCGACAATCAATATACTTTGGTTGCGGTCATCCAGGGCTTTAACATGTTTTGTGTACGCCAATGCTGGGTATATTGAGAATCGTAGTGTGTTGGGTGTGATGTCAAGACGGAAGTGTCACTCCAGTCATATGGAGATGATGGTCACGTAGGATACGGTACTAGTACTCTTAAGTACTGCAGTCGTCGGGATAAAATGACAAGGTCATGTTTATCCGATTATAGAGACTAGTTACCAGACATCCGACATGTGCTTCGTACAGGGCAGACACAATTCCAGCCCCAGGCCTAGCACGTGATCATCTGATACTGGAAAGAAATATGTAATACTATGTATACTACGCCTGATATAGATCCTTTATTCCTGTAAGTATATTTCTGGAGAATTGGGTAGGCATGGCGCTTTGCTAGAAGCCAACCTTGTCTTGTAAATCGATAAAACGTAGTACGAGGTATTTACGTGTTCGGGTAGTCCGAAGACCGAATTTACTGCCAACATATCCGGGGATCTCATGGGTCGCTTCCCGAAGATTCACCGATGACGTATGACTCGCACTCTAAATTAATCTAGGATTAATAAGATGAGAGAGAAAATCAATCTGGGATTAATTGCGGAGATATTTTATCTGGGATAAAATGTCGTTTAAAGAGGATAACAATTAATTTGGAATTAATCGATTAATTAATATATTCGATATATTAAATGAAATTGGATTTCGACGCGGAATTAAAATTATATTTTAATTCGGCGCAAACGAATTAATTTAGAATTAATTCGTTAGCGACGTGAATAGTGATTTCGCTAGGCGTAATCATTTAATTATGACGTAACAGAAAATTCATTAATTTAGAATTAACGAACCCGAGCCCGAGATTATTTGCGAGCGCATTCACATTTCGAATTCGAGTGTGGCACGTAAGTCAAATCAAGCGTCAAATCATTAGTCGCATCAAGCGTCAAATCACATGTCACTTTGAGTGATGTGACTTGACAACTTGATTGATTGATGAAGTGATGTGAGTGGTTGGTGCCATTAAGGCTTGACATTTTGAAAGCCAAATTCATTCCAAATGGATTTGAAATTCACATTTTGGGTATTAGATACACAAATTGGAAGCCAAAAAACACACAACACTTTTTTTCTCTCATCTCTCTCTCTCGCCCAAGGGGGCAAATTTCTCTTCTGTTTTGGCAGTTCACTGCCATGAACCAAGAGGAAAAGGGAAGCTTAGAGTCGCGATTTTACGGCAAAATGGGGAGTGCTAGCACACTACAAAGTCATGCGAATGTGAAAGGGAAGTCCACCCATGAGCCGGGAATCGTTCGACGAAGCTTGGAGCTTGACGAAGGACCAAAACCGAGCCAAAAACCAGTGAGCTCTCACTGCCATTGCCGTGAGCTGCCATGGGCAGAAAATGAAGTTTTGTTCGTCAAAGCGTCGCTCAACTGATCGATGTGAGTATTCCGCAACTTCGTTGATTTGTATTCGCACATATTTCATGCTTGTTTATGATCTTGGGACCTTAATAGAAACCAACACCTTGCCCGTCTTCACTTCCTTCATGTCTGCCTTGTCCATATGGCAGTCACACATCCAGTGACCCCGTTTGCCACAGTTTAGGCAGACATCTTGGAATATGTCCTTTGTCTTCCCAAAAGACTGTGATGATTTTGCCTTGCCCTTTTCTTCATATCCCTAGAACCCTTCGGCCAAGCCTTGACCTTCTGGGATGTTGAAGTAAGATGTGCATTGCGCTTCTTGCCCCTTTTTGCAAGCTTTGGCTCTGTCTCTTTGAGCATAGCCATTAACTCTCCAAGAGTTTTCTTTTGCAATCAGTACTTCTAAGATCTAAGTATAGATCTATGAAGATCCTTCAATTTCAATATCATACTATAAGGATCTAATCCTTAGTTCTGACGAATAAATTGAGGAGTCTTTGCGACAAGCATAACAGATTGAGCACTAAGTTTTTCATCACGATGAGTCTTCCAAAGCTCATGCTCTACTATTTGCTCAATTCCGGGCTTATGCCCGAGATGTCACTCTATCAAATCAAGTAACTTCTCAGCTCCCAGGACTTTCCTGAGGTTTATTCCCAATCTGAAAATTGGAGCCGTTTAAAGACATTTTCACCCAGGATTATGTTTTTAAACGCTAATCTTTCAGTTATCTTGATTCCAATAGTCTAACTATCCAATCAACGATTTCAGGTACAATCTAATGTAATGATTACTATAGTCTAACTATATAATTAACTACAATTTGATTGGTTAAATCCAATATATTGTTTACTATAATCCAATTATATAATCAACTACAAATTGAAGTAGTTTGAATACAGTCCAACTGTTTAATTAAAACAACAATTGAATATTAGTCCAACTAATATATTTAAAAACTTTTAATGATGACGAAAAATTGAAATGAGCGCGTATTGGCAAGTATCTAAACGAAATTGCAATTTAATACTTGTCTCCCACTAATTTTGGCGAGTCTCTCTAACTTTTGTGGAGTACTCGGGAAACCTAGTTTCCCAGTGGGCTAGGATCCCGTCAAATAACACACAACCTTGACTTTGGCCAACAAGTTGTATGAACTTAACTAGGTAGATCTCTAAGATCAATTGTTCTCATCCAATTCCTGGATCCGGTAGGTGGACCTCCAAGTCCAAAACATATATACAATATATATGCCAATATATCCAATATATTTTCCTAACCTTTTCCACTGAATCAACTAAGCCTTGGCTTTGGCTCAACAAGCTTAATGATTCTAGTTAAGCGGGACCCATTGACTTTGGAAAGCTTCATAATCGATGTCGATGAACAAGAAGTGATCTTGACATTGGCCAACAAATCACAACTTGGGCAAGACATACTATATGGAACAAAGCCTTCATGATTCAAACACATCCGCGATGGACAAAGGTCTTGACTTTGGCTAACAAACCAATGCCAATCTTGGATCTTGAGAATGAATCACTCAATGGAAGGAAAACGCTTAATATTTGTTGAGGGTTTTTTCGCGTAAATTGGCAACCAATTTATTATCTTTGATTAGGTCTCATCATACACCCTTAAGCATGCATTCTAAAACCATAATAAGGCGCGGTAAATAAATTAATAATGATATGCGGATGGATATCTCACAAATTGTTCCTAGAACAAATCACTCCATTTCCTCTCCCCGGCTAACATTATTCTAACTTCTACCCATTTCATAATACTTCTAAAGAAACCTCCTTACATTGAGGGGAATTGGTGAGAAAGAATTAAACAAAGAATCGAGAGATAAAGGCTGGACACGCATGTCCAATTTAATAAATTCTAAATTTATTACAACAATTTCCAAAATTACCATCACCCATCTAATATCCATCTGATATACATTATTCATACAACACATCCATGTATTCACACAAAGCATGTTATTCAATCAATCTAATCCAATTGATTAATCTTTGAATTAAGTGATCATCCAATGTTCAAACAACGATTTGATTTGCTCGAGTCCAACTCGTTTAAGAATAAGTACTCAAAGTACGAATTCTTGAATTATATCGAACTATAATTTTAAATCCGATTTAATTTGTATTCAATTTTAATTCTTTATTTAATTCCAAATTAAATAATTACACTTTAATAATGTGTCTTTACGACTTAGATTCTAAATCGTATCTTAATGGGTCTCAAAGCCCAATTAACATCCAAAGTCAATTTAATTAAAGTCCAATGGGCTTTCAATTAATTTCTTAAAGGCATGGACTTTGGCAACCAAAGCCCAATAAGGAATCACCATTTGCCACAAAATTAATTTTGGCCCATTAGGCCCAATTAAATTTTAAAAGGCCCATTTATTATATTTGGACTTAATGGAATGATTTTAGGCCCAATTTTGGATCCAATCCAATTGTCCTAAACCAACTTGGCCCAACCAAGCCCATTAGGCCCAAATACAACAATTTTAGCCCAATTCCAAATTAAGCCTAATTAATTAAATTCTAATATTCCAAATTTTATAATTTAATTAATTAAAGTGTTTAGCCATGATTAATTATTTAAATTAACATTTCCAAAATACCAATTTAATCAATTAATCTTGTTTTATTATATTGAATACATGTCCAATATTATTGAAACAAAATCAAGTCATTAACATGCTCTCAAGGTCACAGCAATATGATATTTTTATATCCGATTTTGATTTCAATCCAATTAAATCACAAATCAATATATATCATGTCTTTAAACACATCCAATTGTCTAAAAAACAAAAAATTACCATGATCTACAAAGGTCCATATATTCGGCCAAGCCTAAGTATTTGGGGAAAATTAATCCAATTAATTTTTCATCAATTGATCATGCATAACACTTAGTTATCATTATGTAAGCATACTCAAATAAACAATTTGATCAAATCATGCTCAAATCAAAAATACCCAAATTCAAGTATATAAACCCTAAGTTCATTTCATGCTCAAAATTGGCTCTGATACAATTGTTGGGTTTCTAAGGTCAAACCAAGATCATTTCAAGCATGAAATCATGTGAATACGAAAAGAAGTATAGCGGAAATATACTCACTTTTGATCGGTTGGATAGATGTGTAGAGTTCAAAAAAATTTTCCTTTGAGAAGTTGCTCCAAGCTCCTCTTTTGATGTATGTTGAGCTTCCAAGCTTGTTGAATGAATTCTAAACTCATGGGAGTAGTTTCCCTATCACCTTTGAATGATTCTTTGTGTGTTAGCACCTTAGATTTTTGAATCAAAAATCAAAGAAAACGAACACTAGGTTCACGCCCAAATGAGAGAAAATTGGCTAATGTTCACGCCAAAATGAGAGAGGGAGAGGAAGAGTGAATATGTAACTTGTATTTGATTTTCCAAAAATCAAAATGATATACCAAAATCAAATATTTGGTAAAAGTCCATCAAACTTGACACTTGTGTAAGAAACAAGTTATCATCACATCACACTAACTTCCATCACAAAAAGTGATGAGAAAGACAAGTGATGTGACTTGTGATGTGACATGTGGGCCCCACTTGAATTCAAAATTCGAGTGGGCCCGCAAACACATTCCGGGCTCAGGTTCGTTAATTCCGAATTAACGAATTTTTCATTGCGACGTAATTAAATCAAAATTAATTAAATAATTATGCCTAGCAAATTACTATTAAAGTCGCTCGTGAATTAATTCTAAATTAATTCGTTCGCCCGAATTAAAATCCAATTTTAATTCCGTTATGAAATCTAATTTCATTTAATATATCGAATATTATTTTAATCGATTAATTCCGAATTAATCGTTCTCTCTCTTCTAATTGAATTTTATCCCAGATAAAATTCTTGCCGTAATTAATCATAAATTAATTTTCTCGCTCTTCTAATTAATCCTAGATTAATTATGTTCGAGTCATACGTCATCGGTGAATCTTCGGGACGCGACCCATGAGATCCCTGGATATATTGGCAGTAAATCTGGTCGTCGGACTATCCGAACACGTGCGTACCCGGTACCACGTTCTTATCGATTTACAAGACATGGTTGGCTTCTAGCAAAGCGTCGTGCCTACCCAATTCTCCAGAAATATTCTTTTAAGGAATATGTAATCTTTGTCAGGCGTAGTATATGTAGTATTGCGTATTACGATCCAGTATATATATCACATGCTAGGCCTAGGGCTGGAATTGTGTCTTCCCCGTATGAAGCATATATCGGATCTCTGGTAACTAGTCTCTATAATCGGATAATCATGACCTAGTCATATTATCCCGATGACTGCAGTACTAAAGAGTACTAGTTCCTTATCCTACGTGATCATCATCTCCATATGAATGGAGTGATACTTCCATCTTGACATCACACCCAATACACTACGATTCTCAGTATACCCAGAAGAGGCATACACAGAACCTGTTAAAGTCCCGGACGACCAAAAGCAAAGCGTATTGATTGTCGTAAGTACTAGCGATGCAAGTCTTAGGTTAAGACCAAATACACCTACCCTGATTCGGATGCCCATAGACACATAGTCATACTACCAATGGGATTCTGAGGGGTCTATCCAGAGCGAAGCTGTTTCCGTACCATCGGTAAACACAACCTCCTATGACACTTGCATAAGTATCCAATACTTAAATATATGAGAACTATGCCGTTATGCTCACACAACGCGCACAAGTGCAATACTAGTCTATTCCGCATTATCGATGTCCAGTCTCGATAATACTACGACTAGGGATATTTAATGATTAAACCTTAGTGGATTAATATTGTCTCATATCTTATTAATCCGATACTAATCATATGGACTTTTATCATTTATATATCTTGGTAATCTAATTACAAATGATAAAAGAGCAATTTCCTTTGTCACATAGTTTATTTGTACAACAACACCATGTTCTGTACAGATAGTGATGTTATTGTTCATAATTGTCCAACACAATATTACTACAAGACTATTCTAAGGTTGATATCATTCTCAGCATATATCAATCTATTATGCATAATGACATTACCATTAATATGGTTTGAAATGAAAAGTAGTTATATAATATATAAAACATTATTCGGATTGGCGCTCCAAGCACCAACTCTAACAAATTGTGCCTTTAATTCTTGGACGCGATCTTTATTAGGGTCTGCTACTAACATGTTGTCCACATACAACTGGAAAAAAAATAAAGTCATTTTTTTCCAAACCTCTTGTATATGTAAAATGGTCTGAACTGAGTCTGTTATACCGAAGACAAAAAATGAAGGAATCAAATATCTTATACCAACATCATGGCGCTTGTTTGAGACTATATAGAGAATTTTTCAACCCGCAAACCATGTTCTCTTTGCCTATTTAAAAAAAAAACCTTCTGGTTTTGAGCATATTGACACACTCACAAAGTGATTCTTTACTCACAGGTATAATAGTGACGAAGTAATAAATTAACCCGATAAGTCTAGGGTCGATCCACATGTAATAGATTTAGTAAAACAAAATAATAATTTGAGTGAAAATAAAAAAGATTGAATTATTTGAAATGATTGACAATTTTAAATTTTATTGCAATAATAAAATAAAATGTTGGGGTTATGAGATCCACTTTTAATAATTCAATTTTAGAAAATTAATTTTTTATAATATATAAATTGTCATTATTATCGAGTTAATTTATTTCTGGAATTAATTATGTCAAAACATATAAAATCATCCATAAAGACGATGATAACATTTTTCTATAAAAAGTTCAGTTAGGTACTCAATTATGCCAAATAAATAAAACCAGCCATATAGGCAGTAATAATGTTTGTCAATAATTAATCCAAATTTAAATTAAATATTAGTGTTTTGATTACAATTCAAATATTATAATATAAGTGAAATTAATCTATATTCTCGTATTAAAAGCTTCACACTTTATCCCACTATGATGAAATTAGCTATTTATGATTTGAGTAAAAACACACATAATTTTATTAGTGAAAGGAAAAAAATTACAAGAAAGTTTAAAAAAATAAAATACGCAAGAACTGGAAACCTTCACAAAATTTCAGAGAGAAACATATGAAAGAAGCTGCTGAATAAGGTGTTAAGCTCCTCTAATTATAAAGGCACTCAGTACCTCACTTTGCAAATTGCAAAACTTTACAATTTATAATTTTTTGTAAATTGCAAAGTGGTGGAAAGCAGATGTCAATCCACTTTTGGTTGATTGGTATTTATTTTTAATTTTTCTTCTTTTTTTGTCATTAATAATTACATATAACACACTTTGGAGTTTTCATCAATTTCGACATTGAAAACTTTAGAACTAGAAAATCTAGTAAACGACAAAGTTGTCGATATTTGAGTTTTCTTTCATTTGGAACTAGAATCACCTCAATCTGATATCGGAGTACAAAGTTATGTCCAAATTACAAAAAATGTACAAAGTTGAAATTTCTAAAAGCGTACATTGTTAGAACGCCCTTTTAAGTTTTTGGCCTCCAAAATCCAAATGTCACGTCCATTTTCCAAGTTATGCTTCCGAGTAATATTTTACCTACATAAGAAATAGAAATCACAATAAAAATATATAAAACATAAATTTAACTGTTATTTTACAAACGTGCTAAATTAAGGGATTAATGAAATTATAAGTGTAAAATGATTAGTTTCTCTTTTATTAAGTGTACATTTTTTAATGTTCATCACACCCCAACCCAGGTTATTACTAGGCCAAGTGAAAACTTAAAAAAAAAATCTAATCCAAGTCAGTAACTGTTTTATTTCTTTTTAAATTATCAAATAAGTAAATTCTTTTGTACTTTTTACCATTCTTTCATACACACGTAAAATAAAGTATCAATCAATTCATTATGCCCACAATATTCACAGGTCTTGTTGAAAATAGAGTAATATTTTTGTCATAAAGTTATATTAGAATAGACACTTTTTGGCAATGGTTATTTATTTATATACAAAAATAGTTTTTTTATAATGCATCTTTAACCCTTGTAACAAGCTTTGGGTCAGTGACTTTCAAACCAGTTGGATTTAGGGCACTAGGTGTTAAGACACCCCTACGACTTAATTGCTCAGATCTCATATGTTAAAAAAAAGAAGTGTCTGATTTCCTTAAGATTTTTCTTTCACCCTTGTAACGAGCTTTGGGTCAATAACTCCCAGTCCAATTGGCCTAAGGGCACTAAGTTTTAAAACACCCCTACGAACTTAATTGCTCGAGTTAGAGAGGTTAGGAAATCGAACTTATTCACACACACTTTTTTTTTTGAAAAAAAAACAACTCAAGCTCTATAGTTTTACGCGAATAACCATTGTTTGCTTAGGTAAAGTGGTTCTTTACTCCCAAGTATAGGAGTGTCGAAGTAATAAAATAACATGGTCAATCTGGGATCGATCCATAGGGAATAGATTTAGTAAAATAAATAATAATTTGAGTGAAAATAAAAAGATTGAATTATTTGAAATGATTGATAATTTTTAAATTAGCTACAAAAATAAGATAAAATAAAATATTAGGGCTAGGGGATCCACTTTTAATATTTAAAATTTAGAAATCTAACTTTTTATAATATATAAATTGTCATTATTACCCAGTTAATTTATTTCAAAATTAATTATGACAAAATATATAAAACCAGTCATAAAGGCGGTGATAACATTTATCTATAACAAGTACAGTTAGGTACTTAATTATGCCAAATAAATAAAACAAGTCATATACGCGGTAATAAAGTTTGTCAATAATTAATCCAGATTTAAATTAAATATTAGTATTTAGATTAAAATTCAAATATTATAATATAAGTGAGATTAATCTATATTATCGTATTGGAAGCTTCATCATTTACCCCAGTAGGATGAAACTAGCTACTTATGATTTGAATAAGAACACACATAATTTTATTACTAAAAGAAAATGAAATTACAAGAAAACTTAAAAAATAAAATACACAAAAGCTGAAATCCTTCACAAAATTTCATAGAGAAACGTATGAAAGAAGCTGTTGAATGAGGGGCTAAGCTTCTTTATTTATAGAGGCACTCAACACCTCACTTTGCAAATTGCAAAATGGTGGAGAGAAGATGCCAATCCACTTTCGGTGAATTGGCATTTAGTTTTTATTTATTTTTCTTATTTTTTTATTTATTTTCTTCTTGTTTTTGTCATTAATAATTACATATAACACACTTAAGATTTTTCATCAATTTCGGTCTTGAAAACTTCAGAACTAGAAAATCTTGTAAATAATAAAGTTGTCGATATTTGAGTCTTCTTTCATCTGGAACTAGAAACACCTCAATCCAATATCAAGGTAAACAGTTATGTCCAAATTACGAAAATTACGCAAAGTTAGAATTTCCGAAATCGTACATTGTTAAAACGCCCTTTTAAGTTTATAGCCTCCAAAATCCAAATGTAACGTCCATTTTCTTAGTTATGCATCCAAAGTAATATTTTACCTATATAATGAATACAAATCACAATAAAAATACATAAAATATAAATTTAATTATTATTTTACAAATGTGTTAAATTAAGGGAGATTAATGAAATTATAAGTGCAAAATGATTAGTTTCTCTTTTATTAAGTGTACACTTTTTAATGTTAATCACATATAAATTTCTTCTTCAAGTTCTCAATGAAGAAATGCAATTTTTAAATCCAACTGTTCCAGATGTAGGTCAAAAATAGTATTCATAGCAAGGACTACTGTAACTGCTGTAAGTCGAATCACCGGAGAAAATATCTCGTTGAAATCAATCCATTCTTTCTGAGCATATCCTTTCACTACCAATCGTGCACGATACCGCTCCACTTGATCATTGCCATCTCGTTTGATCTTATACACCCATTTATGTAACACCCCGATAATTCCGATGACTACTACATTATATGAGGCATAGTATATGATATAAATCATGTGCCAACATATATGGACTCGCGAAAATTCTTTTCGAACATTCGATAAATTCCTCGTAGTTCCGATACGGAGTTTATTTTAAGATTCAATACTAACAGCCCTTAGTTTTCGGGCCGTAACTTCTTCGTACGAACTCCGATTTTTATGGATTTTATATCATCGGAAAGCTCAGTCTAATACCTACAACCTCACTGTTAAACAGCTTCCTAAAATCAGATTAGAAACAGGCCAAACATGCAACTTAAACTCTGGATGAATAGTACATGCGGATGAATCTAGAGAATTCTCAAAATCTCTCAATTTTTCTAATTTTATTTCATTAAATAATTACATAAATCAATCAAATAAGTCTAAGTATAAATATGGGATATTATTCACACATCCCAAAAGAAAAAAAAAAGAAACATGAGAAATAGTGAGAAGAAAGAAAGAAAAAGAAGAATATGAATGAAGAAATAAGAAAAAGAGAGAGTGAGAGAACCATTACAAAACACCTCAGAACAAGCTAAAAATGGGAATAACAAGCTTACAAGGCTTGAAGGTTGAAGGAAATCAAGTAAGTTAAGGTAAAGAATCCTGACACAAAATTTAAATTATGGAGTATTGATAAAATAATGTTGTGTTAGTTGTGTTGGCATGCTTGTAATTGCATTAGAGTGGTTGGTGAATTAAGAAATTGATCTTATTAAGATATGATTAAGATTAAAAGTTTAGATATTGAATTAAGTTAAGAATTATTAGATTAAGGAATTGTTTTAATGAAGGAATATTGATATAGCATGTATGTGGAAGTTTAAAGAATGGATTGTGCAATTGTTCTAGTGTAGAAGTGTTGAGAATGTCTTTAGGCAAGTTAGACATTGAAGAGTTTTATGAGACCTAGAAAATTTGGTTTAGCATCGCGATGCCCAGCACCCAGCGTCGCGACGCATATGAATCAGAGGCTCATTGCCTCAGGCCTGATTGGGGGATGGTCGTGACCCTCAGCCTTCGGCATCTCGATGAGTAATGAGCAGAGGCTCTGCCTCGGGTCTAATCAATTGGGTGTCACGATGCGTAGTGTTTGGCCTCGCGACATAAAGTAGAGCATGACCTCTGCCTCAACTCTATTTTCATGGATGTCGTGACGCTTAACGTCCAGCATCGCGACACAGAACAAATTTTGCTCTCTATTTATGTCCTGCCCGGTGGACGTCGCGACGTGTAACGTCCAATGTCGCGACGCAAGACCAACTTCCCAAAATCATTTTAGCCATTCAAGTTCCATTTTAGTATGTTAGAGGCACTCTAAGGATTTCAGATCAGCATATATTTTCACAATACGTCTATAATCATGAGAAATTCCTCAATTTAAACATGCAAATTATACTAGAATACATGAAACATGCTAAACATACTCGAATACATGACGAATTTATTTTTCGTAAGATTCTCCTAGAACCATCCAAGATCAATGGTATTTGAGGTTAATCGGTGAGTGAACCCTCTCTTTTTAAGTTTCTATTTACTGATTTATTTTTGAATGAAGACTACTTTTAAATATTTTAGGGTATTAGCCAAGATAATTTATAGTTTTATAAATGAGAAAGTTTCAGAAAGTTTTGATTTAAAAAACATGTTTTGGTTTTTGGAGGCATGATGGAAAAACCCAGCTCAGATGTTACTTATGGAATTGACGGATAGAACATGTGTACATAAAGAGGACTGTGGGGACAATGATACATAACTTCTCCAGATCATAGTTAAGGACTAGGGATGACAGATGCTCCCAGATCCTAGTTAAGGGTTAGGTAGTTGCATGGATCCGCACTCCTGGTTCTAGTTTAGTGGCTTGTGGGACAATGATATGTAACGCCCCAAGACTACTAGTTAGGCATACAGGGAGATGGTGATACGTAACGCCCCCATGCGTCAGGTTTTCAGAGACAGATTTTCAGGAAAAGGGTTTTCAGAAATAGATTTTTCAGAAATGGATTTTTATAGATAAGTTTTCCAGAGATATGATTTTCGGATTAGTCAAGGTTTATAAAAGGGTTTTCAAGAAAGCTCAGTTTTAAAGAAAGCATTCAGAGTTTTCGAGACAGAAAATAGTTTTTCAGAAAGATCAGGTTTCTCGAAACGATATTGATTTCAGAAATATGAGATTTCATTAAGCTTTTCAGTTTCAGATTTAACCCATCCACTCACTAGGTCATTCAAACGATCTAAACCCCCACTCCTAGTGTTTTCATTTTGCAGGTTACCCAGAGGACGAGCTCAGGTGGATGGATGCTGTTGGCAGTCAATAGGGTATTTGGGTTCACCAGGTCGAGTCAAGTCAAGTCAAGACAGAGATAAGTGCAGTCAGAGTCAAGAAAAGTTACGAGTCATGCATTATGTATAGTTGAGTTTATGTATGTAATGAATTAAATGTCATAAGTAGAGTTGTAAAAGAAGTACTTTTACTTATAATAATGAGTATTTGAATTGCAATGTATGTTATAGGATGGGCTATGGTCTATATGTTTAAGAATATGATTGAGATGAGAGTAGTAGTGTCCGATATGGTAAGAAAGACAGAGGCTTAGAGGATATGATTGCTTATTCCCTACCGGTAACGTCTCCGGATTGGGGATGTTACAATTTATTACCAATGGCTTTTCTTCCACGTGGTAATGGTACTAGATCCCATGTATTATTTATGTGTAAATTTTCTATTTCTTCTTGCATTGCTGTCATCCACAAAGATGTATTTACGCCATTTATTGTTTTATGGAAAGTTGATAGCTCTCCATTCTCTATTAGAAGACATTATGCAATGTTACTTTCTGTAACATACTCCGAGTGCCAACCTGGAGGTCTTCTCTCGAGTTGATCTACGAACTTCAGAAGCTTCAAACTCGATTTGTTCTTGTACTTTGTGCTCTGGTGCTACTTTAGAAGAATCTGAATTTCATTTTTCTGGATTATTTTCTACCAGTTCTGTTGTAGTCTATGTACTTTCTTTTAAGTTCTATCATTTTCTTTTTTCTGTAGTTGATCTTCTGCAAATATCACATTCATGTTGATGATGATTTTGTAGGTAGTGGGATCCCACAAGCGATACCCCTTTACTCCATCACCTAAGAAATATATTTTCTAGATTTTGGATCTCGCTTTGTTCTTTCTCGAGCATTGTACATTAAGTATACATGACAACCAAAAATGTGAAGAGACAATTAATCAATTGGTTTTCTACTCCACATCTCCATCGATGTCTTCAAATCATTTGCTGTTGATGAAGATCTATTTACAACATAGTATGCTATATGAACTGTTTCTGCCTAAAAATACTTTGGTAGACTAGTTGTTTTGAGCATAGCTCTTACTCTTTCTAATAGCATTATATTCATCATTTCTGCCACACCATTTTGTTGAGGAGTGTATGGTGTAGTAGTTTGCCTTTTTATGGCATCTTGATGACAATATGTATCAAAATCCTTGCTGCAATATTCTTCTTCATTATTTGTCCTTAAATACTTGATTCTTCTTTCAGTTTCTACTTCATTTTGTTCTTTGAATTTTTTGAAAACTGACATCACAAATGAATTATTTTTGATCGGATACACCCAACATCTTCTATAAAAGTCGTCAATAAATAATACAAAATATTTTGCTTTCCCTAGAGATTGAATCAATCGCCTTCCCTAGAGATTGAACGGGTACTTCCTAAACATTAAAGTTAATCAATTCTAAAATGGTTTTACTCCGAGCTCTTGACTTGCTAAATTCTAAAATGGTTTTACTTTCAATAAGAACTGTTGTTTTCCCAGTCATCATTAGCCTTCTAGAAGCTTATCCTCTCGATTAGGGAATACGTCACATGACTCCAATATAGGTCAGCCTGTGATCCCATCTTCATTTATCGGGTCAGCATACCGAGACAGATGATACTATCAAATCTTCCATCTAACTCTCTCAACCAGATCATGTTGACAAATAGAGACCTCATGGGGTCAGTTTCAATCAAACTCTCAGAAAACCCTGAATCCATCATTATTCATGCGGTCAGGTCAGTATCCTAACTTGTTTCATCTTTCACGATACTCTTATTCCCAAAAGAACTCTTATGTACAACTAGCTCGGGTCTCTCTATCAAACCTCATCTATTTCTGGACAATTGAGTTTTTATCATCCATTTTTTTCCAAGTACAAATTCCTCCTCGGCATTTTAGCTTTCCTCGGGGTGAACAACCACCATCAACATATGTCCCATAGTTCTTGATATCAATGAGTTGGTGAAGTGATGTCTGAAAATTCACAGATGATGGTGGTGTAGACCGATCCAGTGTCCTTGGGTTGTTGGCCCCTTGGAGAATACTATATCACTTCAAATCTTCCCTAAATCATGCTCTTCAGTACAAGTTATTCTACATATTGCCAAAGATGCTCTTTTTATGACGATTGTCTTTCTTTCATCGCCATTTGAAAAGGAACTCATTGGGTTTCTGAATCGTCCATAGGAATATTTGATAGCATAATGGTCTTCCTCAAATGGCCATCACATCCAACAAATCCTTTTTGTTTCGTCTCTCCAAGGTGTCAAATGTCATCCATCTCTGAAATGTGAATTGATTACCTCTTCATCCCATACATTGTGAAATCCCTTTTGTTTATTCTATAATGAACATTACATGTATGGTTTTGACAAGGGTTATTTTAAGATTTTCTTTTGATCCAACGGTAGGAAATTTGAATTGATTGCCTCTTCATCCCAAACATTTTCCCATGTGATTAGTTTCGAGTCTTTGGCCTCAGCAGGCAGTGAACGTGGAGAAATTGGTATGAACGTTTCTGGTTCAGGAAGCCAATTGCTTCTATACACAATAGCTTTCTTCCCATTATCTATACACCATCTCACCATATTCTCCAATACTTTTATGCCCCCACATTATGCTTCTCCAAATGAACGAGGGGTTGTAACCCATTTTAGCTTCCAAAAAATCACAATATTTGAAATATCGTGCCTTTAAGATTCGGGCTACCAATAATAAGGTATGAAATGAAAATGTAATTATTTTATTAATAAATAATAAAATATATAATACATTATTCGGATTGGTGCTTCAAGCACCAACTTCAGCAATCTAATCCCATCTTGAAACATACGTGACTTCACACATTAATCGCTTAATGCCATCTAGCATTTATTCAAAGGATGTGGATAGTCAAATGAGGATATACTAGTGAACCAAAAGTACTATCGCACATGTAATCACATGATCTCAGGTTAGGGGATATACTAGTGAACCAAGATCCATGTATTAATGCCTCCTATAAATAAAACATAAAAGAACTAAAAATACATTAAATGATATGGAATCTAACAAAATAGTAAGCTAAGAATGCAGAAATAATGGGTATAAACCACACTTATCAACTTCCAAGGTTTGCAGGCTTGACTTCAAGATCCAATCTTGATTCCAATGCTAACAAGCTTCACTCCAAGATCCAATCTTGGTTTCACCAAGATGAAATGTTGTAAAGATCTCACAAAGCTTATCGAAACATTTCTCTAACTTAGGCTAATTTCTCCAATAATTGCTTGTATTTAGCTTTTTCAAGCTTAATTAAAACCTTCCTCAAGCTTGCTATTTATAGCAAAACTTAGGTAATTTTTAATTAATAAAATTTCTAATCAAATTTTTTGTGGGCTTAATCTAATTTGTCCAAATATATATAATTAGGTGTGACTAATTGTCATTGTCTACCACTTTGATTTGATCCAATTAAATCAAGACAAGGATTATGAAATGGATTAGTTTAATGTTTGCCACTTTGATTTAATCCAATTAAATCAAGCCAAATACACATATAATTACATACTTGCAATTACCATAATATCATCAAATGGTAGAGATAATTATGAAATTACGACAAAGCCCTTGTGTAAATATTGAATTAATCCAATTAAGCCAAAGTAAATAATCAATGTCATCTAATAACACTTGATTATCTTAGTTGATAATTATAATATCGAATATTATCTTTTATCAAAATTAATCGGCTACCCAAGTGCTCAAGAGTACACTTCATATTGGGACTCTCTAAGTTTAGACACGTTCGTCATATAAGCCTAACTAATATGTACACAATTCGGCCACCTCAGAATTCGCTAAGAACACAAACGACTTTTCTGAAAATATAAGTCGAGTGTAGGCATTGCATTTTTGCATGTGAAACCCGATGATGAGTCTCAGTTGGAGGCACTACCTTTTAAGTCGCGGAAGCCGCGGGAAATGGGCGTCGGAAGGGAGGAGTCAAGAATTGACTCATATTCGGATTAAGTTCGCTGGTTTAGCTTCGGGTTACTTGTTGGTTTTCCGTTTTAAAAAATTATGCTCGGCCCACACCCATCTAACCCACACAAGTTTAGCCCAAACACCTAACCAAGCCCGCACACAACATCAAAACACCTAGCCAAGCCCACCCACCTAATCAAGGCCCACACGCCCAAAGCCTTTAGTACATACCCCAAATTAAATAGTTATTAATTAAATTAAAACATTAACTAAATAAATATTAATTAAATTAAATAAATAAAAAAAATATTTACCAAACATAAAATAAGTATATGCCTAATATAAACTAATCAAATATAATCATTCCTAACTAAATAATATATTTACCAATCTAAAATATTTGACTTCCTAATCAACACCAATCTAATCTTGTAACTTCCTAATTTATAATATTTTGTCCCCCATCAATCTTGTGTATGCCATTCTTGAGAAGCCTAAATTAGAAACCAAAATCCTATTCCTTGTGAGACAAGGTGAAGCCATAGCCATTCTCTATATAAACAACCACCACACAAAGCCTCTCCTCCTCTCTCTAGTTCACGTTTTTCACAAGCAAAAGAAGCCAAAAATTTTGTCCACTCTCCATTCTCTCAAGTTCACACATACTACAAAGAAATAACACAAAAATTCTCTTCATCTCCTTCCCCTAATCACCGAAAATCATACTTCCATTTAGCAACCTAAATCACCCAAAAACAAACGCCAAAAACAACAGCCATACAAGCCCAAAACAGCAGCCATACAAGCCCAAAACAGCAGCAAAAGGACCTTAAAATAGTAGCCCGAAATCACCTTAAAATAGCAGCAAAAATACCCCAAAGTAGCCCCTAAATCACCTAAACCAGTAACTAACAAAACTGTACTTTTAATCCTTAAAACATTAACTAAAAAATTGCACTTAAAGCCTTCAAAAAACACCCAAAACAGTCCATTAAAACACCCAAAACAGTCCATTAAACACCAAAACAGTGACCTGAACAGCAGGAGAAATACAGAGGAAACAGTAGCAAAGTGGAGGCCAAACAACAGCAAAACGGAGGCCAAATAGCAAGCAAA